>PRKT01000043.1:1349693-1359985 GCA_003671525.1 Saccostrea glomerata | reverse complement strand
TGAAAATAGCAAGATCTCACGCGCATGCACGTGCACTTCGCTCTGATTGGCTGCAACTAAAGTCTCAATATCTTTCTTGTTTTTTGACGAAATCCTTTGAAATTTTGAAGATAGCCATGCATTAGGATATCCTACAACATGAAATAAAGCAATTATCATGAAAACACAGGCATGCACGTGCGCTGCAATCTGATTGGCTGAAACTTTAAACAGCTATAACTCCCTTGGTTTTCAACCAAACAGGATGGGATTTGGAACATAGATAGATATAATGGACTTCTACAAGTAGTTATGGTCACCATGCACATGCATACACGTGCGTGTACATGGGCTGCAATCTGATTGGCTGAAATTTTAAACAGCTATAACTCCCTTAGTTTTCACCCAAACTGGGCGGAATTTAGAACATAAATAGATGTAATGGACTTCTACAAGAAGGTATGGTCATCATGCTCATGTATGCACGTGCGTGCACGTGAAATGAGTAAAATCAAACATACACTTGAATGAGCGTATTTTTTAATAATTTTGGATTAAATACTTTAATATTCAGTATATTAAAAATATAGATTGTGTAGACAAGATGATATGGTTATGACGCACATGCATTCACATGTGCACACCTGCAATGCTAAAGTTTAAATGATTTTTGTACACTTCTTTGTAAATGTTGTTAAAATCTCAGATGCATCGAGTTTGTCTTATTTAATGAAACTTACAGGGAATATGGCACCAAAAGGGAGTTGGGGAGCGTTTGGGGAACATCTGTAACGGTCCCCGTTACAATTAGCACTAGTTAATATTGTTTTCAATCTCTATTCAACAGAAAGGCAGTGTAGAGTGCTGCCATCTCCTGCTGCAGTGCTGTAAGGGGCCCAGCCTTGTAAACCAGCAAGACTATAGCAGCAAGAATGCCTTACACTATGCCGCTGCCGCCGGTCACTATCTGTTGCTACGGGAACTGGTCAGTGTGGAGGGGGCTGACCTAGAGGCCGAGGACCCTGATGACAGGTGAGAGGGAGAAAATAAAAATAAAACTCAAAAAATCTAATACCAACAAGTATCAATATACATGTAACAATGCTTTAAGATTTTGTGCAAATCTTCCTGCATTTCAAGAATACATGTAATAAATTCTGATATCACAGAAATCATGCCTCCCCCATCTTAATAACTCATGTATAATATATCTATTTTAACAGTAATGATTTAAAATTTTTCTAGGACCCCACTCCACTGGGCAGCAGCTATGGGTCACCATCAGTGTGTAAATGTACTGCTGAATATGGGGGTCACACCCAACCCCACAGACATAGAAGGAGGGACCCCGCTAGATTATGCCAGGAAGACAGGTCATAAAGGTCAGGCATTCACCTGTGGACAGGTGCTTTAATTACTGTAGACATATTTTTTTCCACGGGGTCATATTTCCGCGGAATCTCAGTTTCTGTTTAATCCGCGGGTTGAAAATTACGCGGATTTCTTAGACTGTCACTAAATGCCTTACATTTACATTAAGTACGCTTGGACAAATTTCCGCGGAAAATTTGTGACCGCGTACATAGCGTAAATTAATACCACGCGGAAAAAAGTACTTCTACAGTAATCTCATGGGGAAAATTTTGCTCATGTCAAGAAGGTGGGACATTAAGGCTGGCCCAGAATGTATGGATACTGACTGATAAGGGGAAAAATTGGACCCACAATCCATGGCTTGAGGCCTGAGCCCATCTTCCCAAGTCAAGAGTTTCTGATCTGCTCCGCTCCACATAAACCCTTGACCAAATAGGCTAATTTTGACAGGGTTTACTGTCACGCCATCTAGTGAGATTACACAATTTTAACGCTACTGACCTCTGCTTTTAGCCAATCAGAGTAAACGTATTCAACAGAGAATTCGAGATAATATTGGTAGTTGGTAATAAATTCAATATAACTCAACTAAAAAGCTGAGACAAACCTTTAACTGGGCTATTTAATGATAAAAACATTATCCTTGGGACTAAAACTGGCGCGTTTTTATGTTTACGATTTAGTTTCAGCTCAAATGAAACAATGATTTTGATTGGTTCATGCAAACTTGCATGAAGCCATTTTCAGAAAACTCATTTCTAACCCCGTCAAAATTATCCTTTTCGGTCAAGGGTTTATGTGGAGCTGAGCAGATCAGAAACTCTTGACTTGGGAAGATGGCCTGAGCCAGACAGGTCGACATAAAGCTGTTAAACATAGTGCCACAAGGTCAAAGTTCCATTCTCTAAATATTTTCTTTCTAAAATATGTTGACTAATAATTGAAGCAGAAATAGGACAAACAGATCAGAAAAAAAAATTTAATACAATATGCATCCCTGATAATCAAAATGAAAATTTTCTGTCGTGAACAGGAACTTCTTTTAAAGCAAAACACTGTAAAGAATTTTAAGTGAATCTTTCTGACAAACACTCTCTCTTCATTCCTTTCCCAGGTATTAAAAAAGTTGGTAAAGCAATCTATCTGAATAAAGGCAGCAAAAAAAGAAAAGACTTTAGTCGACTTAAATAAGAATGTTGACTAGAACTATATATAGGGTTTGATATGGAAATGAGAGTTTAAGCTGCAGTTTACACTGTTACTATGTCAAACAGTCTGGGAGCAATGTATATACCTTATGTTTAATTGATAAAGGCTTCAAAAATTATATGAAAAGTCTCTGTAGAACATGGAAAGTACATTAAGTAATTAACGATAAATCTTGATGGATTGTGATCAAAGTAAAAACATCAAAGGGAGATAATCAGAGCATTCAGCGTGAACATCTATTGTGAAATGTCAATGGTTAACACCATGCATCTGATAATTATTATCAGCACTTGATCAATTGCTTTTATTTAGTGGAACAAGTTAACTGCTCAATTACTAAAACAGAAATTTGAATTGTGATAAAAATCTATTAAGATTTTTATGCTCTTTCCTTTTAAAATGTTTTTATGTCTCTCTTGAGAATTTTTCACAGATATGTGACATTATCAGCTTATGGTAATTATTACCACAAATTTTTACCTATGCTTCATAATTATGGCTAAGATACGGTTCCGGATTCAGAATCAAAGTGGAGCCTTATGGTCTCAAAGCAAAACATGTACCCCTATCACCTGTAAAGAATTGATCTGCATTGTCGATTTACTGCATACTTTGTATCATGATAGAATGTCCTTTACAGCAAAAGTTATAAATATTCAAATACTATGATGACAGGGAATATATCAGATACATGTACATTACATTATAATTATACAGAAATATCAGGCAAATGATTTAAGACATTTTTATATTTACGTCTCTTTCTCCCTTAGATTAATCTATTACCCTAGGTATCTTGGTTAAATTAATTCTTTTTCATTTATTTCTCTTTCTCCCTTAGATTAATCTATTGTCTTGGTTAAATTAATTCTTTTTCAAAGTGTTCTATAATGATCTCTTTTTCACACAGAATGTGTAAGGCTATTGGAGGAGAAGATGGGAATCAAGGGCAGTAACATTGTAAACAGACGATCAAAAGTCAAAAAGTCCGACTCCAACCGCAATCCATTTGGGAAACTCAAAGACCTCTTCCGACCCCGAAACAAGAAGATTTCCTCCACCCCAACCTCAGATGCCACGAGTGACTCCATAGAAATGAGGTCATTTGACAAGCAATCCGGGACCACCTCCATGTCAAACTCTGAGCGATCTCTGAAAGAACTGGCCAAGAGAGAGGAATCGTGTCCCTCGTCAAAGTCACAGAGCCTCGAACACCAGATAAAATCGCCCGTCACCCCCACCAGTGTCATAGTGCCAAAAATCGTCCTGTCGACATTTGATGAGACAGAGGATGACAAAGCATTGCTGAAACAGAGAAAAAGCAGGTCAAGGCGACACAAAAAGGTCAGAGGTCATCTCTATCATCTCCATCATGTTTCCTTTGGGAATATGGTTTTTGGCTCTGTTGATATTTGATACTTGTGATGTAAATTCTAACCAATTCTCTAGAATGATTATTTTTACAAACATATAATCTGGTGAGTGTAATAATGATTTGTTCTGAAACTCTGAAACACTAACATATATAGAAATTTCATTCCATGTTGCGCTTTTAAAGCTCTACTCATAGATTCTAATTATTATAATAGATTTTAATAACAAAGAAAAGTACAATTTCCTTGTTGAAACAGTCAAGCTTATGTTGTTTTGAATAACAGAGAATTAATACTTAATTTTTTAATTGTTCTGTTTGTATAACATTCTGAATCTGAAACTTTTAATCACTTCGCTAACTCAACCTGTTTTACAACATTTGTTTTTTACAGAAACGCTCACACAGACAGGTAACAGAGTTATTCTTCCTAATATTAACACTGCTATTAATTAACTATCTTTTCAATGGACCATGATTATAT
Source organism: Saccostrea glomerata (assembly GCA_003671525.1). Classification (NCBI taxonomy): domain Eukaryota; kingdom Metazoa; phylum Mollusca; class Bivalvia; order Ostreida; family Ostreidae; genus Saccostrea; species Saccostrea glomerata. The sequence continues at coordinate 1,355,567 of PRKT01000043.1, read as the reverse complement.
TTCTTTATAGAGAGGGGGAGCATTGAAATAAGTCTATAGCTCCTCTTCTCATCTCAACCCTCTGAAACAAATGTCTCTATCTTTGTGTATGATTTAATTGATAATAGTATGGTTGATTTATATACCGGTAAATTTATTAAATGTTTTGGGTCAATTTTAACTTTTTTTTACTTCCCTCATATTTTCTATAGATTTATTTGTCAGGAAAAAAAGGTAAAATAAAGCAAAATTTGATTTTCAAATATTTTCTCTTTATATTGCAGACATCAGCAACAACAACATTTGAAGAAAACTACGACCTTCACACTGGGAGCAGTCTACTCAAGGACAAGCATCGCCTTGACAACCAGAATATTGGTGTTGGCATGGGAACCAGCAACCTGCTCCCTCCCGTGATGAGTCCCAGGATGTCACCTCTACCCCCCTCCCCCATCCCTCAGGACCTCCCCAAAACACCCCCACCTCGCAAATCCTCCAGGGAACTGGCTCCTCTAAGGGTACCTCAGATCAAGTCTCCTGGTGAGTGATAAAAAGTGCCCCCTCCCTCATCCCAAATAAAATTCTGTGGAAACTACAGATAATGGAAAAGATAACATTCAAGAAATAAGTTGATATATTTCAAATCAAATTTAATTGACTTGTTCTTTTTTAGTCCCTCCACCAAATCCAATCATTCAGACCCCTGGAATATTGTATGATGATGAGGATTCGTCATCCCCAAATGCTTCTCCTCCCTTTTCTGGATACAGACGAATTGACAGGTCAGTGTTTACATGCCTTTTATTACACTTTAATTGTTCTCACACAAATAAAAGGAGAAATGTATATTTTTCATAAAAAAATTCACCTGCTTTTTGTTAGAATAAACTTTCTGCAATGTAAACCACTACGTCAACTTTCTTTGAGATCTCGTACACATATGAATGCTGATTACTTTCAGTGGAGTGTCAGTTGCTGTTCCACAGCTTTCACAAGAGCACCTTCACAGACAACTTAAATCAGAGACAAAGTCACCACACCAAGCCTCGTCACCATGGTTACAGGTCCAGCCGATTCAAAGAGACCTGTACGAACGTCGTCTTTCAGGAAGTTCCCAAGCCTCCTCTACACAAGGAGGCATGGATCACAATGACTTCCTGTCTGTGTCTTCTGGTCAAAGGTCAAGGTTATCATCTATCTCACAAGGTTCCATCCCATCAGGTCATAGGTCAAGGTTATCTTCCATATCGCCTGGATCAGCTCGCAGTGACGTCAGTGTCAGATTGACTTCTATCACCCCCACTCATTATGGCTCCCCCAAGCCTGTGTCATTAGTAGGGTCACCAAGTCCCCCACAAATATCAAAAATAGAGAAACGGACAATGGACCGTAGAATTCACAGTCTACTTCATTAACATACACAAGCTTTTTTGATAAACCAAGAACCCAAAGAGAGATAACTGTCTAAGAAATTTGATAATTTTTTAACTAATGTGTAATTGCTAACAGTCACATTTTTTCAATTTGTATGCACACAAAATTGCAATGTCAATTTTGCAAAACATTCATTGTTAACATTTACTTTATTTATTCAAATGCATGTCATTCAAAATAATTAACTTGCACTGAACTGAATTGTACATCATTGTGCAAGATTATTTATAATTTCCTGACATATTTTCCCTGTGACTGCTACTAAATGTGGACCTTCGCTTATTTTTATGTTAGATTTTACGACAGTGATGTTTTAAGAAAACTGACTCCAAGGCATCTGTGGATCAAAAACTAAGTTTCTTAAACATACTGGGAATTTGATTTGACAACATCAGACAAGTGAACTTTGAACTTTCACAGCTGATTATCTTGCATGATTGTATCCTCCTGCATTTTTTAAGATTTGTATAAGGATAATTCCATATGTATGCATTAACCTTAAAAAATCTTAATTATTCCAAAGATGTCAGATTTCTTATAAAAAATATTCATATGACAAATTTTTCCCTACACACATACACCTTGGTTTTCATCGGAAATACTTAGTTATACATGTACATGTATTGTGTAAAGTTTTAAAATGGAAATAAAGTTTCCATAACTTGTGTGAATTAATCAGATTTGCTGTCTTCTGACAAAAAAATAATTGAAGAATGAGAGAGAAAATCAAGCAACTTAAGACCACATCTTATGAAACCTTTTGTTCGTTTGACATGCTGAATGTCTTTAAAGTGTGTCTGTATATATTTTTAACTTGTGGGTCATAGTCAATAAATACATCCTATGGGTGCACTGATAAAAATGAATCGAAGTGTAGGCATGATAAAACATAACCACAATGAAACATTTTCTAGAATACCTTTGTGATTTTCTTTTATGTTCTAAATTACTTTTCTGCTGGACTTGCATGGTATATCTGATACACAGGTCAAATGTTGATTATTAATTCAAGCTATTTTTGTTTTATAATTACATATTGCAATTTGTTGAAAATAAAATACACTGACTGAAGATAACTTTGTTGTTTTCTGTACATAAACTCTATACACCAATACTCTTGTTCTAAAACAAAAGAATCATTTCACTGGAAAAGAAACAAAATACTGAAATTGTTTTTGGAAGCATTTTATTTTGTCAGTTGTGCCAGTTTTTTGTTGCTGTTTTTTTTTTCTAAATTTTAAAATATGTATAATATCATATATCAAAAACTCAAAACTTTGTGTATGAAAGATTACAGCTTGTGTGCCATTGGCCATCTGTCTCTGGATTTCCGTCGTTGCCTTCTTCGCTAGAGCCCCTGAACCAATTCAAAGCAATCATGGCATAAAGGGATTCGATTTCCATCACATACAGGAACAGGCCCTTTCAAACCAAAATTTTCATACAAAATTGTGTGTCTGAGCCCTGGAGCCTCCAATTCAACACAATGCTTTAATAGGATGGTATTGTGAATTAGCAGTACATGTACATTAGTGTAGTTTGACATAGATTAACAAGCTGAATGGTATATCTTGTTTATATTGGAAGGTGGTGGGAGGATTGATCTTTCTTAGGAAGGCAGTGGGTGGAAAATCCTTTTAAGATGATCACTCCTCCATGGCACCTGATCCCAACTCTGATGTTTTGGAGGTCCGTATTTGATCTGCTCCTAATTTGTATTGTTTTATAGAATTCTGATCTTGAATACTGTTTATTGTCTCCATATGTTTCATTTAAGGAAAGGGTTTGATGGATTGATTCTAAGGAAAACAGGACGGATGGATGCTTCTAGGGAAGGCAAAGCAGTGATTGATTCTTTTGAGGAAGGTAGTGTGAAGGCTGTTTCTTCTAAAGAAGGCAGTGGGTGATTGATCCTTCTAAGGAAGGCAGTGGGTGATAGATCCTTCTAAGGAAGGCAGTGGGTGATTGATCTTTCTAAGAAAGGCAGGGGATGGTATGGTCCTTCTAAGGAAGGCAGTGGTTGGATTGGTCCTTCTAAGGAAGGTAGTGGGTGATTGATCCTTCTAAGAAAGGCAGTGGGTGGATTGGTCCTTCTAAGGAAGGCATTGGGTGGTTTGGTCCTTCTAACAAAGGCAGTGGGTGATTGCTCCTTCTAAGGAAGAAAATGGGTGACTGATCCTTCTAACGAAGGCAGTGGATGGTATGGTCCTTCTAAGGAAGGCAGTGGATGGTATGGTCCTTCTAAGGAAGGCAGTGGGTGATAGATCCTTCTAAGGAAGGCAGTGGGTGATTGATCCTTCTAAGAAAGGCAGTGGATGGTATGGTCCTTCTAAGGAAGGCAGTGGGTGGATTGGTCCTTCTAAGGAAGGCATTGGGTGGTTTGGTCCTTCTAACGAAGGCAGTGGGTGATTGCTCCTTCTAAGGAAGAAAATGAGTGATTGATCCTTCTAAGAAAGGCAGTGGGTGGATTGGTTCTTCTAAGGAAGGCATTGGGTGGTTTGGTCCTTCTAACAAAGGCAGTGGGTGATTGCTCCTTCTAAGGAAGAAAATGGGTGATTGATCCTTCTAAGGAAGGCAGTGGATGGTATGGTCTTTCTAGGGAAGGCAGTGGATGGTATGGTCCTTCTAAGGAAGGCAGTGGGTGGATTGGTCCTTCTAAGGAAGGTAGTGGGTGGATTGGTCCTTCTAAGGAAGGCAGTAGGTGATTGATCCTTCTAAAGAAGGCAGTGGGTGGATTGATCCTTCCAAGGAAGACAGTGGGTGAAATTGTCCTTTTGATGAAGAAAGTTGGTGGAAAGATTCTTCTAAGGAAGGCAGTTTTCATTTAAGGAGAGGATAGGTGGTGGATTGATTTTAGGAAAGGCAATGGGTGGATTGATTCCTTTGAGAAGGATAGTTGGTAGATTCATTTTTCTAAGGAAGTCAGTGGGATGGTTAATCCTTTTGATAGACAGTGGGTATATTGATCTTACTTAGGAAGGCAGTGGGTGAATTAGTCCTTCTAAGTAAGGTCAATGGTGGATCATTCCTTTGAGAAAAAAAGTGGATAAATTGATCCTTCTAAGTAAGACAGTAAATATAGATTGGTCCTTTTGGGGAAGGTAGTCAATAGATTGATCATTTAGATGAAAAAAAGGTGTATTGATCCTTTTAAGGAAGGCAAATTATGGATTGGTTCTTTTGAAGAAGGAAGTAAGTGGACAGATCCTTCTGAGGAACGAAGTTTCCATTTAAGGAAAGGACATGGTGGATTGATTGAGTGAATTGATTCCTTTGCAGAAAGTAATGGGAAAATTGATCTTTCTTATCAAGTCAGTGGGTTGATTTATCCTTTTAAAAGGCAGTGAGTGGATTGATCCTTCTAAGGATGGCCAGTAATGGATTGTTCCTTTTAGGAAGAAAATGGGTGAATTGATCCTTCAGAAGGAGGCAGTGGGTGGAATTACCCATGAAAAGAAAGTAACAGGTAGATTGATTCTAAGAAAGAAAGAAAAAATGATGAAAGAAATGGTTGGATTGATCCTTCTAAGAAAGTCACTCGGTGTATTGATCCTTATGAGGACTGCAGTAAGTTGAATGAGCTTTTTGATGAAGGAATTGTGTGAATTGATCCTCCTAAGAAAGGCAATGGGTTGATTGATCCTTTTAACGAATTCAGTGGGTAAATGGATCCTTTTCAGGAAGGTAATGGGTGGATTGATCCTTCTAACGAAGGCATGTTCCATTTAAGGAAAGGATATTGTAGATTGAATTTAAGGGAGGCAGTGAGTAGATTGATTTTTTGAGAAAGACAGTGGGTAAATTGATTCTTCTTAAGAAGACAGTGAGTAGTTGATCCTTCTCAGGAAGTCGGAGGATTAATACTCCTGATGAAGGCAGTGGGTGGATTGATCCTTGTAAGGAAGATAGTTTCTATTTAAGGAAAGAATATTGTGGATTGATTTTAAGGGAGGCAATAAGTAAATAGATTAATTTGAGGAAAACAGTGGGTAATTTGATTCTTCTATAGAAGGCAGTGGGTGGATTGATCTTTCTAAGGAAGGCACTAAGTAGATTGATCCTTCTCAGGAAGTCGGTGAGTTGATTGATCCTTTTGATGAATTCTAAGGCAGTTGTTGGATAGATCCTTTTGAGGAAGGTACTAACAGTAGTAGGAAAATTTATCATTTTAAGGAAGCCAATGGATGGAATGTCCTTCTTTTGGAGACAATTGTAACAAATCCTTTGAGGAAGTACATTGGTGGATTGATCCTACTTAGAAGGCAGTGGGTAGATTGATCCTATATAGGAAGGTAACAGGTAGATTGATACTTTTGAGTGCAATACCCTTTTAGGAAGGCAGGTGATGGATTAACGCTTTTGCAACTGGCAATGTTGGATCAGTCTGTTTAAGTTTGTTAATGGTTAAGTGTATAAATATTTTAGTTAAGGTTTTTTGGAGTTGCAGGCCCCCCCCCCCCC
>PRKT01000043.1:1294180-1345447 GCA_003671525.1 Saccostrea glomerata | reverse complement strand
TACACAGGTTCGTTGATTCAGGGTAAATTGACACGGAATGATGGGCCACTAAACGTTAACTTCAATGAACACCGATATCTGATCATCTTAATGTTTCCTGACCAAACAATCTGATTCTCGATAAAAGTGACAGAATTAACATTTAAAAGATAGTGTCATTGATGTGTCACAACGTTACATTACCCTTCTTCCATCATTTGATATATTAACACAGACCTCCTCGTGGGGAAAATCTGAATTCCCCCCCCCCTCTTCAAAAAAAAAAATCTGACGAAAAGTTCATCGAATATATCTGGTTTGGTATGTCTTCGTATAGTATCAAAAATGTTTATTGTATCTATCATCTTTTGATTTCTAAACTGTTTTCAAAATGTATAAAAATAAGGTGTGATGTCAACAATTCAAGCAATTTTCAGTATAGTGTCGTAAAAGAAATACTATCCTCTGGAATCTAGCATAAGTGTCAGGTAAATTATCTCAATTTTTGGTGAGGAAACTTGTTAACTAGTAATATCACAATTACTTCGTTGGGAAATTTATTTTTTGAGGAATGTCGTGTTTTTTTAAAAAAAAAAAAACTAAACGTATTTTGTGTTTTTTATCTCAAGTTAAACTGAATCAAAAAATCTGAGATATATGTTAAAGGTTCTATTTTTTCCTTTTAGCTGTGGCATCAGCACCCTTTAGACCCTTTAGAATCTGACATACATTGTTCATGCTATGTTAAAACTTATTTTTTTAGCTTTGGTATCAGCACCGTCTGGCGTGTTGGCGACAACAGCAAGGACTTCCCGCCAATTCTCGCTCCATTATGGATTGATGACGTCACACCACGCGGTGACAAGAGTGTTCGTTTGGTGCTTCTGCTTCAGAGTGTGGCGGATTAACATTCCGCAGGATATACCAGAATTAAAAGACTTAGATGCTACAAAAATCTGGCATGCGTGGATGCTGCTTATTGGAGATTTAACTCAGCTATCACAAATCATTGTTTCATTTCAATAATTTATTTTGTTTCATTTTCTTCATCATGGACACCCCCACCCCGACCCCGTTTGAGTCCCATTTATTAACCTTGAATTATTTACTCAGCTCATTTAAAATTTAGGACATTGTAAAGAGCTGTGAACTATTTACTGTTACGCAAGTAGTTTTAACTGATGTTGTGTCACTTTTTGAGATATGTACATATTAAACTTGTTGAGAGGTACTGCTTAATTTTGTGTTCCATTTTTATTCCAAATGATTTTTTTTAAAATCATTCATTCATTAAGACCACACTGTAATCAATGTGTGCTTCAGTTGGCCTAAGTCAACAACTTAGGAAACAAATCAGGGACCTACATTTGACTACTTGTAAGATTAGACATCCAAAATAGAGGTGATATCAGTAGTTTCACCTGACATTTGTCTTTTTTACGTCTCTCATTTATGGTTAAGAAACTAAAAAAAAAACTCATGTATTAAAATGAAATAAAGGTATTGTTTCAAAAGAGGAGCTTGATATTGAGGAGGACCCCAATAACAGATGCAGTTGCTGACATTTTTCCAGTATGAGGGGACCTCTCTTACAGCTAAGACCATCATTCTCTAAATTCAAATCTGTGTACTTGTCCAAAACAATCACATAAAATTTGTAAAATATTGCTGATTTAATCTTCCTCATTTGAAATTTTTACAAAATGAATTGAAAATGAGCATGAATCAAGAACACAATGTTGGATATACATTAAGAGTATCGACATAATTTTAACACCTAGCTTCTAGTCAAATGTAGAAAATCTGTTCACAATGCATAAAAAGACAGATCACAAATCTAACCAATCCATACATCTGTATTATCCAATGCTTTGGGTCTCCCTCATCATCCAATCATATGCCTCCTTCTTTCCTTGCCTCTTAAGTTCAGGTCCCACTATATCCCTACACATTGTATGGTAGTCATTTAACCAGCTTATCTGTCAAAGAAAAGTCAAAACATACCTAGTAAAGAAACCAGTTTTGATGGAAGTGGGGCCACCTTTAATTTTCAAATCTCTCCCTAACAACAAGACAGATACTGTAGATGCACATATATTAGCAAAACTGAGTATGCTAACTTTATAAGATGTCCGCAACATCTCTCCTCATGGTCACTTGTTCAGATGTTCCCAATATTTTACAGAGTCCGACAAATACAGACTCTGTAAAATATTGGGAAATGAAACAAAATGAAGGTTTATGCTCAAGATTGAAAGTTCACTTTTATGAAATATATGTTAAAGTAGTATTATTGATTGAATAAATAATTATTGAAAAAAACATTGTCCAAAGATAAAACTTATATAGTCTTGCTTTGCGGGTATGAAGAAGAGTGGAAAGCCATTTGTGCTTGATATTTTCATGTGACCCTTTCAGCACGGACATTCTTACCATGATAAGCTAATGTGTCAATCAGCAGCAGTTAAAAATACACTTCCTAGGGATATAAATTCTTAATCTTGGTTGACTGAAATAAAGAAATGTTCGTTTTTCAAGTTGTGCTCGTATTTTTCTTTCTTTTAACAGGTCTGGACGATTTCTAAATATGGAAGTCAAGAACGATAACCGAAAGTTGCTATAAATATACATCAAGTACACGTAATTATTTTTCTGTCCAATCAGACAACAGCATTCTTACACACCCCAAAACATATTTTAAAAGAACAAAAAGATAACACGTGCTTTTGTTTTTTTCTTCAAAAAGATTTTTTTAACAAAAAAATTGTAGAAGTAAGATGAAAACTTTTGAAGAATAAGGTATTCCCCACATTTTTACCGTGAACAACCTTGACATTTTTATCTCGGTAAAGAAAAAAAATAATGCACATAGAATGTAATCGTTTACATAGGTATAGATCGCACCAGCAAGTTTTTATCAAGTTCAATTACAACGTTTACCAGAATATATTATATGATGGTAAATAGAATTTTGCTTAGCCGTCCGATTTTCATCGATAATGCTTAAATTACATGTGTATAGATCAACTCACACAAGTGTTTATCGTATGGAGTATACACATATAGTTTTGCATTATCACGGGTTTCATGAGCGCCGAATACTTAGCTAAGCAGACTTTAAATTGGCATAAGGAAAGGCGTTTAACGTGGAGAAAAGAGAATCCTGTACATGTAATTATACATGAATGCGATTTATCCCAATATCTTACCTCACATATCAGAAACTGCATGGACTACTAGTATTCTGTAATAAACACTCAAAAATAATAAAGACTGTTATCTTTTCGATAAGATTTTTATGTCAGGCTCTAAAAACTGAAAATTTACCGTATTAATATCATTTTTTTAACGTAAGTAAACTTTTGGGATTGCTATTTCCTATAGACAGATTTTATTTATCCCACTTAAAACGTATTCCAAGCTTTCAAGTCGTGTTTGTTCACGGTAGAATTGTCATAAATATTATATTATTCCCAAATGCGCATAAAGTTTACAAAAAGTTTGTTCTAAAAAAATCTTTTGAGCAAAAAACTTTAAAACCACGTGTTTTATTTATTCTCTCATGGGTTTGTCTAAATGCTGTTATCTGATTGGTCAAAAGGATTAGCGCCTTGTTTATTCTGTGTATTAATAGCAATTCACGGTTATCGTTCTTGACTTCCTTATTTAGAAATCGTCCAGACCTGTTATATACTTGTCAAAAAAGAGTTAATGATAAATTACTTTGGAAACATGCTACATTTGCCTGAAGATACATGAATTGAAAAGGCTGCTTGATTCTAAGTCCATATAAGATATGGTTCAACTTCAAGCATGGTTTGTCAATGTAAATTGAAGAGCCATAAAATTTTAAAATGAGGATATACTGATACAAAATTTCTCCAAAATTAAATGATTAATTGATCAATAAATTAAATGTGCAAATGTATGTACATGTACTTGATAGCTATGATCTAGTGTTTGTTCATGTACAGATACAAGTATCAGTATTACTGGGATGTTGTGTAATAAATCCCACCTCTTTCTCTGTTAATAAGGAGGGCTCTATCATCTTTAGCTGCATGGGTACAAGGGTCAAAGGTTCAAAGGTTAAGAATCCCTTGTTTCTGAAATTATGCTGAAAAAGAAAATTCAAAATACATAAGGGGTATGTTTATTTTCTTCAGGATATTATGAACAATTTTAATCCCTGTACGTAAATGATGCCATGATAATACCTTTGTCTCTGCTTTCACAACAAGAACCAGGTTTTCTATACGAACACCAAACTTTCCATCCTCATAATAACCAGGCTCTACATAATAAAATCACATTTCAAATCATCTTTTAAAAATTTTGACATATAAACTATAGCCTTTATACTGACTAGTTACACAATATCATTTTAAAGCATGTTTACAGACAAAAGTCAGTGACCTAATCAAAAGACTACAATAATACAAATGAAAGAATTAATTAGATATGTAGATTGACATTGAATTAGTAAGGAGTCAGGGGTAGAAAGTCCCTAAAATTACAACTCGCAAATTACTGCATGTACCACAAAAATGAACTCGCAATTTTAAAAGACAACTCACAATTTAAAAATGAAAGCTTTTTAAAAATAAACCTAATCTTTTTAAAAATTCTTTATTTTCGACATGATCATCAAACATTTCACATGCTCGTTCATTTCAAAATGGGGGATAACAGATTTTTTTCCAGGGTGAAATTTACTGGTACTATGAAAAAGTAAACTTGCAAATTTTTTCGAGTTTCAAGATTTTTAACTCACAATTTGGATATCTGAATTCATAATTTGCGAGTTGTATATAGTGAATTTTGAACCCTGAACGTTTACTGTTAGAGATTATCAGACACACAGCTTACCGTCAGACAGAATCATCCCAGCCTCGAGGGGAATCTCAGCCGCAGAGACTCGGGGACTTATACCACAAGGACCTTAAACAGAAGATTTCACAGATAAATACCAAAATAAGGACAAAGGAATAAACAAAAGACAATGGCACAGTAATATACAAGCAAAAGAATCTTAATATACAAGCTCAAAATCCATCTCACCATTACACTTTAAATGTAGTATCAAGTTTTGAACTAGATAGTGAAAAGATTAAACATAATACCTAAAATCTTCTGATTTCTTTTACTTATTATGAGAAATTGTGTATTAAAATCTTTACCTTCATGAACATTGAGGAAGGCCCCCACTCCGTGCCCTGTTCCATGAGCATAATCCAAACCCACTTCCCATAATGACGTTCTGGCCAAGGTATCTAACATGTGACCTGTTTTCATTGAATTTGAAAAGTATTAAAGAGATTAAAAGATGAAAGATTTAAAGAGAAGAAAATGAGCATTTAAAATTCAACTTCCTAAGTGCATTTTGAAAAATTATTCAAAGACAGATGGGTGATGGACACTTTACTAGAACAGACGATATTCTGTCCTCTAAACAGTAGAACTAAATACTAGACCATATTTAGATTAAAGTATATTTAAATTAAAATTTTACCTTTTGTTTCATTGGGAAAGATAATGGATGATAAACCAATGTGTCCTTTTAAAACTCTTGTGTAACATTCCTATAAATACGTATAAAATACAATGAAACATCGATAAAATTCAACTGTTATTACCTCTACAATTTGCAGTAGCAAGTTATAAACTGAGTTAAAAGGTATTAGATAATTCAGGAAATGAAAAAAATTTGCATAAAACCAAAAGTATGTATCTTAAGTAGACATAATTACCTTTTCATGACTGGATGGAACTCCAAAATGAATTGTCCTTGTGACATCTGTAGTACCATCTCTAATGTAAAAAACACAACTTTTAAAAACTCTTAACTGCACAAGGTTATTGACATTTGCTGCATTTTTTCCCTAAAAGAACTATGAAAAGGATTTGCTTGCCAGCCAAATTCATGGCATCCTCACAATGTCAAGGTTTTTATGGTTTCAAATCTCCAAACAAACCCTTGACCTAAGTCGCTACTTAAAAGTCGGGCTAATGCTCAACAAGAAGATGGAGACTTTGACATTGTCTAGGATCCACATGGACGCAGTCAGTTTTGTTTACATCTTTTCTGCTCAGAATGATAAGCGCGTTCTGATTGGCTCCAGTTTGAGACTTGGAATGAATGAAATATGGACTACAGAGCCCGACTTTTAAAAAGTGACTTATGTCAAGGGTTTATGTGGAGTTCTAAAATCACAGAACCTTGACATTGTGAGGATGCACTCATGGTTGGGCAAAACTTGTATCTATAATGTACATCTGTCTTTCAAATACTACATCTTTATCAATATGAGTACTAACTTGTACTGTGCCCCCGAGTCACACAGGAAGATACTGTCTGTACTGAGTAATGTGTCTGATTCCTCTGTAGGTCTGAAAAATAAACGTACTGGATTCACTAATATATCAGTCAGAGATATAAAAAAAATCAACGCATTCACCAATACATCAGTCAGAGATAAAACTACCTCACTGTATCAGGCAAAGTTCAGGACTTACTTATAGTGTATGATGGCAGCATTGGGACCGGTACTTGATATAGTAGCAAAACTCAAACTCACAAAGTCATCCTGTTCCCTTTAAAGAACAAGAGGCCCATGGGCCACATCGCTCACCTGAGAAGATTTGACCATTCTGTTCTTTACCAGATTTCCCCCATTTAATACATATTGCGACCTCACCCTACCCCACTGATCATAATTAAGACAATTTGAAATCTACACTACCCCAGGATGCTTCCATGTGCACATAAGCTTTTCTGGCCCAGTGGTTCTTGAGGAGAAAATTTTCAAAGATTTTCCTATATATTTCAATGTAAAAATTTGATTCCCTATTGTGGCCCCGCCCTACCCCCCGGGGTCATGATTTGAATAATTTAAAATCTATACTACCCCAGGATGCTTCCACAAAAGTTTCAGCTTTTCTTGCCCAGTGGTTCTTGAGAAGAAGATTTTCAAAGATTTTACCTATATATTTCTATGTAAAACTTTGATTCCCCATTGTGGCCCCGCCCTACCCCCGGAGGTCATGATTTGAATAATTTAGAATCTACACTACCCCAGGATGCTTTCACATAAGTTTCAGGTTTTGCCCAGGTTCTTGAGGAGAAGATTTTTAAAGATTTTTCCTATATATTTCTAAGTAAAACTTTGATTCCCCATTGTGGCCCCGCCCTACCCCCAGGGGTCATGATTTGAACAATTTAGAATTTACACTACCCAAGGATGCTTCCACATACGTTTCAGCTCTTCTGGCCTAGTGGTCCTTGTGAAAAAGATTTTTAATGACCCCACCCTATTTTTGTCTTTTCTTGATTATCTCCCCTTGTGAGGGGACTTGGCCCTTCATTCTAACAATTTAAATTCCCCTTCACCCAAGAATTTTTTGTACCAAGTTTGGTCAAAATTGGCCCAGTGGTTCTTGAAAAGAAGTCGAAAATGTGAAGAGTTTACAGACGGAGAGCTAGACAGACGGACGATGGACAAAATGTGATCAGAAAAGCTCACTTGAGCCTTCAGCTCAGGTGAGCTAAAAAGAGGATTTTTTTCAAATAATTTAGACAGGACTTTACTTTATGTCCAATCTTTATATTCACATTATAAATATACATGTATATATTTTTTTGTACAATTTGTATACTGTAAACCAACTTTTATTCAAGACGAATTTATTTTGCAATTTGTGGGGTTTAAACTTGTTCGCGACAATTGATTTTTTGGCAATCAAGTCTTTTTATCTGTTGTTAATAGACGCAGAGAAATTAAGGACAGGTTCAGGGCAAAAAGAATTCATGATGAAGAGGCTCTGGCAAAACACATGAAAATTTTCGCACTCGAATAAAAGTTAGTTCACAATATTCATTTCACATGTATGCCCACTGCTACACAATATATACTGAATTAGTTTGTTTTATTTTGCTCCGTCTTACTGTTTGATTTCCTCCAGTTTATCTGCAGCGGAGACCTCAGTCACTGATCCTGTGGGGATCTGATAAAACAAAACAACAAAGTCTATAAACATTTTGTTAAGGATGAAAAAAATATGTTAAATGTGTCAAGAGGTAAAAATAAACAGTTGTAAATAAATATTTAAAATGTCTGCGACAATTCTTTTAAATTGTTATTATTACTCTTATTTAGATATTGCTTACATAAATACATATACATGTATAATACAAAACCAACAAATGCCACTTGAAATCCATCACTTTTCTTATTAAAAAGGTCTCTGACACTTCTAATAAATTACAAAATTTATTCATTGTTTGAGAAATCTTCACCTGTTTTTCCAACCAAGAAAACAACTCACAAAGTGTGACAGCGTCTTTTATCTGTAATGTACACATTTATCAGCATTAATATTAAAATTCTAGGAAAGACTTATCTGTAAAATCAAGTACTTATGGTATTAATTTATTAGAGAATGAATTACCAAAAAAACATGTACCAGCAAATGTCTTTAATGTTTGTTTTATACAACAAATAGACAGGGTAAACAAAAGACCCATGGGCCATATCGCTCACCTGAGAAGCTTTGACCATACTGTTTCCAGATTCCAGATTTCCCCCTTGTAATACATATTTTGACCCCATCCTACCCCACTGATCATAATTTGGACAATTTGAAAACTACACTATCCCAGGATGTTTCCATATAACTTTCAGCTTTTCTGGCCCAGTGGTTCTTGAGGAGTAGATTTTCAAAGATTTTTCCTATATATTTCTATGTAAAACTTTGATTCCCCTATTCTTGGGGGTCATGATTTGAACAATTTGAAATCTACACTTCCCCAGGATACTTTCACATAAGTTTCAGCTTTTCTTGCCCAGTGGTTCTTGAGAAGAAGATTTTCAAAGTTTTTTCCTATATATTTCTATGTAAAAATTTGATTCCCCATTGTGGCCCCGCCCTACCCCCGGGGGTCATGATCTGAACAATTTAGAATCTACACTACTCCAGGATGCTTCCACATATGTTTCAGCTTTTCTGGCCCAGTGGTTCTTGAGAAGAAGATTTTCAAAGATTTTTCCTATATATTTCTATGTAAAACTTTGATTCCCCATTGTGGCCCCGCCCTACCCCCAGGGGTCATGATTTGAACAATTTAAAATCTACACTACCCCAGGATGCTTCCACATAAGTTTCAGCTTTTCTGGCCTAGTGGTTCTTGAGAAGAAGATTTATTAATGACCCCACTCTATTTTGTCTTTTCTTGATTATCTCTTCTTGTGAGGGGACTTGGCACTTTATTTTAACAATTTAAATTCCCCTGCGACAAGGATGCTTTGTACCAAGCCTTCGGCTCAGGTGAGCTAAAAAAACAAATATTTCAAACTCCTTTATAATCAATCTGGGTAATAGACTATGTTCAATAAACATGCATGACATACGTGAGCCGTTCTCATTCCCTGGATTTCTGTGGCATTCTTCACCGCCTTCATTACAGCCACTGGGGATGTCTGAGCAAACAATCGACTCTGTCGAAGAGATGGGTACAATAATATAACTAAAGCTAGAACTGAAAATTTCCATGTATCTGTAAGCTAGCTCAGTCTGTTTGGAAAACATCTTTCAAA
Source organism: Saccostrea glomerata (assembly GCA_003671525.1). Taxonomy (NCBI): domain Eukaryota; kingdom Metazoa; phylum Mollusca; class Bivalvia; order Ostreida; family Ostreidae; genus Saccostrea; species Saccostrea glomerata. The sequence continues at coordinate 1,335,875 of PRKT01000043.1, read as the reverse complement.
ACAATGAACGAAATTGCCAGGAAAATCTTTGTTCATATAAATATTTTTATTTTTTTTTCACTTCAGAGGAAAAAGAAGAAAAAATTAGATGTAATTTTTTCCTTCTTACTTTACCAACACAGTGTGTCAAAGCTACACTAGATTTGGGACTGATCTGAAAAAGAAAGGAAGGTGATAATGCAAAAACATGGATTCTATGAATATCAAAAAATATAATCAAAAATTTAAACATGCAGGGATAAAAATCTTTTTTAATATTTTAATTAAATACATGTAGTAACTGTTTAACAAAATTCTTAGTCCTATAATTACCCTTAACATAAATTAAGATAATGTCCTTGACCTTACCCAGAATTTACCCTCGACCTGGTCCACAAGAGTTTTGATGACCTCCCCAACCTTATCGTAGGTCATGACCTGTAAGTCGCTGCTCAGTCCGTTCAGCTGCAAGTGATGCTTGATTTCAGTGTCAAGCTTTTGTTCATCTATAAATAAACTGTAATTCAAATAAAAAGAAGTTAATCTTTAAATTTGTTGCAAGATATTCAGATACAAAGAGATAAATATTTCCTTTCTTTTAATCCTGTCAAAACAGTTGTAAGAAAAGTTGCAAAGGAAACAATGTTAGCTACATTCATGGTGTTAATAAATCAAAGAAAGTCTTGACCCATGTATGATGAATATAATGTTGGTACACATGTACTACTGTTTTTATATGTAACATTACTGCATAGTTCAGATTTTTAATACATGTATTTTCATTTAATTTAAAGAATTTGATTTATTACAAATTTAATCATTGAAATGTATCTGTCTGAAATTTCTTTGGCAGCTGATAAGACCATCTAAACATTTCTGTGAAGCTGAGAGCAATTCTTACTGCAAGATATACATGCTAAGGAAGATGGGAGAATTTACTTCATACAAATTCTGAAAAATCATCAACCGCAATCAAGATAGAAGAGAGAAAATGTGAAAATTACAACCTGTGGTATTAGTCCTATTTAGATTTATGTAAACATAAAATGTAAAAAGATATCAAATTTAAAATACATGCATACTCTAAATATCTCTCTAAAATATTTATAAAAGAGGCTTTTAACATTTATAAGAACATACAATATGTTTTCCAAGGTAACAACAGCATAGGCAAAGAAGACAGGGTTGTACTCAATGTCTGATCCCCGCAGGTTAAACAAATCTGTGGACAGACATACAGACAATATTTATCATGTATAATATGGTTCTTTTTATAGAAATTTAAAAAAGCGCTAGGCCTCATTTCATGCATTATTTAAGTAAAAGATATCATTATATCAATGTAATTTGAAAACTGTTTTTTATTGACAAATTATGTTTAACAGACTTTATCTTTATCAACATAAAAATTTACTTGCATGCTATTTCATCAAGAGCCGAGATGACTAGTGCTCCACATTTTTTGGCCTGCATTTTCTCTCGTACTTTCTGAATTTTCTCTGGCCAGCTCATGCCTAAAGCATATACAAGTAAAAAATGCCATAATAAATGGATCCTAAAAGGAAGATCAATTCTTGAAAAATCAGAATCTGTGATCAACCTAAGGTACAATTGTGTATTCTTCATCTATTATTTCTCTTACAAAGATAACATTTTTAAGACAACTTACCAGTGTATTTTTCTGAAAGAGTCAGGAGTGGATTCATTGGGGGTGGGGGCTGGTCCTCCCACACTAGATCTATCAGGTTATAGGGGACAGCTATGATACTGTGACCCGTAGACTGGAGACTTTTCTTCAGGGGTTTCCAAGCCTCTGCATAAAAATTATTGCAAATTCAAATCAACAAGGTATTTTTTGTTTAATTTGTGAATTATTACTAGACAAAAATAATGTTATTAACCATGGAATCAATATGTTCCAAGGAGATACAAATTACATAATGCCAATTATTGCATGAAATAATGTTCCCTCAAATCTCGTATATGATAGCAATCAAAAAAAAAATTGGCCCGCACAAATAAAAAATATTCCAAAGTATGATAAATTTATTTTTGTTTACCTGCAGAAATCAGACATGGGTCTACACCGACTGTTCCGCCCACAGGTAGTTCCTTTCAATAGACATTATGCAATGATAAGTTCTGGACAAATTACTCGTACATAAAAATGAGGAGATGTTATTACAGATATATAATTTCTGTACTAAAAGTATCAATTTCTAATTTCATAAATTCTGAATGTAAGCCTACCTTAGCTAGCCAATCTGCCTGTGTGGGAGTGCTGGGCTGTCCTAAATGGCAAATCAAATCAAATCAATAGGAATGCAGAGTCAAGGAGAGCAAGAATCTCAATTACTGTGAATTACTATAAATCACTTTTTATTCGCGAGAACTTTATTTTCGCGTAACTACGTGAGACAGTGTGCTCGCGAAAATTTATTTCTCGCGTATAATAGGATTCCTTTAGATTATATAAGCAATAACCACAATTCGTGAAAATTTTGTCTTGCTAATCAAGAGTCAATGGCTATCTCGCGAAAATAAGGTGTCGCGAAAATTTAGTGATCTACAGTAACTTTTAATTGCTATGACTTTATTTCACATTTTACTTGGGAAAACTAGTTCGCGACAATAGATTTTCACCTTTTTTGACCTGTTGTTAACAGACATAGAGACTTGATATACTGGTTCAGGCCAAGAAATATTCGCAACGACAAAGCTCTCGTGAACCTTGCAAAAATTTCTCGCATTCGAATAAAGTTGGTTTACAGTTATTCACAGAGGAAATGTGACAGAAATATTTATATTTTACCATCTTTCATTAGAGTCCAGTTTTCGTCCAGTTGTTTCTCTGCCTGTAGGAAGTACCTGCCATCTGTCCATAGAGCTGCCTTTTCTGTCGTAATCACTGCTGTCCCTATATAACAGGGATTTAAAAATTTTTTGTCAAATATTCAGAACAAAGCTTAATTCTTTTTTTATCAAAATGTCTAGCATGTCTATTAAGCAAAAATTTATTATTTGAAAGCGTTGTTCTTTGAAATGAAAATTTTAAATTTTCAAGTATATTTTATAATAAGAAAGATGATGATCATTGCATTTTTGTTATCTATAATTGCTAAATGACATGTCAGGATAAAAGATGATAAAGAAATTTACTATATAGCTTCTTTCAAGGAAGTATTTTTGAATACAAACCAGCTGATCCTGTGAATCCTGAGATGAATGCTCTTCTACAGTCACATGGAGCTATGTACTCACTCTGTAACCAATAAACTGATCAATAGAGAGATCATCAAAATGTAATGAGAAGACAGTTAAAATTATTACCTAGCTGACTGGATTAAATTTTCTACTGACCATTATCTAATGTAATTCTGTTTAAGTATCATGGTCAATAAAGGTTGTCATTTGCAACACAAAATTAATTTGAAGTGTAAACATGGTAAAACAGATTAAATTCATACCTTCAATTTTCATTGAATCTTCACCAAGAAGCTTCTTCCCATTAAGCCCCCCCCCCACCCCTGTCATTTTTGCTCAATGCCTAACTTCCATTCATGACAGTTGTCTTGCTCTCCATCAAGCTCTGTTCCATTAAAATAACTATAGTATTTTTATGGGAACATTACACTTCCACAGTGAGATTAATATTTAGAGAGAAAATTATATCAGAATTAAATAATTGATAATGATATTTTTCATTGAGAACTGGAGAAGAGAAAAATTATATAAGATATGATATGATATGATGAAATAATACATGAAGCAGTCTTGTCGAACCCTCAAACGGGGGTATACCCTCTAACGAGGGTTTTCCGTCCCATGCAATGTGCAAGAACAGTAACTCTTGCCGTATCCAATATAAACAAACTTACCTATACCATCTATCTTAAGAAAAAAGACCGAAAATATTGTTATTTCTGCTATAAAATTGGTAAAATGCCAACAGAAAAAAATCAACAAGTTAAGTTTTCCATAATTTGAATTTATTATGAGGAATAACAAATATATTTTCTGTCATTTCATGAAATAATTTATGAATTTTTGTGTGCCTTTTCAATTAAGATTTTATTAAATTATGGACTTTGAATCACAAGGAAAAGTATTCTCAGAATGAGGAAAATATGAATAAGAATTTTGAATCTAGATTCATATAAAATAAAATGTTTTCATATTTTCTCCCAAACAATTGTATATTTTTAAATAAAAAATTCAAAATATTTTATTTAATTCTTCTAAGGTTTAAAAGACAATAAATTCAATGAAGTGCATTATAATTTTTATTTTACACTGTATTTTTGAACACTTCCTGAGCATGATTACCGATCATAAAGACTGCCAATTGCTTGACAGAGGAAATGCGGAATGAACCCCACGATCTCAAATAACACAATATTAACAAAACATTTTCGTGTATTTTATTAATATGTTGACGGTGCGACCGTTATGGCGAGCGCAGATATTTATTTTGTTATGATTCAGATCGGGCTCGTCAAACTGCACGTGACATTTGGTGCGTCTAGACTCTGACGTCACATGACGTCGTATGTAAGTTACATTTCCAAAAAGAAGCCCGAAGAGTGCTGAAAGTAAACGAAGAACGTTTCGTTTACTATTTATCTTCTATATTTATCCATTAAATCAGGGCATATTTATGTTTAGTTGAACTTTTGCTGCTATTCTCGCGAGAACATAGCTTTAACAAGGGATGCATTGTGGGTCAAAATTACTGCAGCAAAAAAAAAAAGGAATGAAAATGCAGTAGTCCGAATTTTCTCTTTGCCCAGGCGTTGTCGTTAGAGCTCACAGTTACGAGCGTCGCTTCCCTGTGCTCGCTATAAAAGTAAAAGAAATAAGGTAGAATAATATATTTCTTTCATAATTTCATTTTAATATCAGTTATTTTTGTCTTTTTATCGAATATACTCTCTTTATTACCTGAATGTCAAAGAGTTCAAGATTTTAGCAATAAACATGGCCAGCGCGTCCATCTCATCTCAATATCACAAAAGTAATTGCCCCCTGCATTAAAACACTCAAGTGACAGCGATTTTCTTTACAATTTAAGCATTATCGGTTATATTCAACTCGACTCGATTTTAATGTAACAAATTAAAATTCACCAGTATTACGAAATGACCTTAGACTTAAGAGTTTTACCTCCTTTTTTAGAGACTTGATTATCATGACAATAAGCTGCCATACATTAGTATCAGTGTTTTATAATAATTCCATGGTACGTTTCAAAATAATACTACTACTAAAAATTAACTTCTCTTATTTGAGGATGGGGAGTAACTTTAGTTACAGAAATGGCTTTGCTGTTAATAGCCCTTTTAAATATACTTTTGTCAGAAAAAATGACTAATTAATAGCGAGCGCAGCGAGCTCAATAGACTAACGTGTAAGAACAGAGGAAATTCGGATTGAAATCTGTACATACGTCAGCCAAATTTCTCTGTGCAACATTCCCAGAATTCCTGCACTACCCAATGTCCTTTGCGCGAATATTGCCGAATAAATAAATAAATAATAACGTAAAGCATATATCAGGCTTTCGGTTTGTAGAAATCTTTCAAAGAAACAAGAAATAACTCTGCAATGTTTTTCGACAAAAATTGCACTAGTTCTATAGTTTCAAACAGACGCTCGGCTGTCTCCGTAAGCTCCGACGAGCTTTGTGACGTCGTATGACGTCACAGCTAGTCGAGATGTCTCGTGCGCCTTGACGTTCGAAGTGGCTGATCTCAAGTGTTTTTGATGGTACAACTGCGCTCGCCCCAACGGTCACACCGTAAAACATATTATATTGAAAAGAAAATTGAACAGACAAAACTAAAAAGCCTCATTTTGGCATATCATTCTTAGGTTATGGTGAGATCAAAACAATCCTTATCTCCTTATGAAGCATAAATGAACATATTTTGAAAAGTTGTGAACAAAGTGTCAAACATTAAATTTTATTGAAACCGTCTAAAAGCAACACCCATTAGTACTTTCAGTACTTTGATGAGTCGAGGAATATAGAGTGAAATATCGAGCCCGATGCTAACAAAATTGTATAAGCGATAAATTTTATATTATACAAAATCTGTTGCGCGAGTTCGCCAACGCGCCGAATACAATTAGCCATAAACATATACTTTTTAGCAATACAATCTCTTTACACATCTTTAATCCATCAAATTTGAGTAATTACAGGTCTACGAAATAATCCAGCACTTTGCACCAGCATATTTTGAGGACCACACGTTTTTCCGTGAAAATAGCACTTTTTTGAGTGTCTGCGCATGCGCGTACCCCCGTTTGGGAGTATGATTTTCCTACTTCCATTTACCCCCGTTTGGGGGTTCGACTATATTGTGAAGTGAGCAACATAAAAGCTAGCTGCAGAACTGTAGCTCTCTGCTTGAGAAAATTTGGACAGATAAAGCAGAGAGCTACAGATCCAAGCGTTGTAAAAACCTTCGATTTACGCCGACGATTTTTTGTCGCTACTTTAGGTATTCATTTCGTGTAGTTTAAGCTTTCTCTGGTTTTTGAATGGTATCCTATAATAATTCACATTTTTAACTCTTATATTTGATACTTTCTTTACCTTTTAACGGTCCGAAACATTCCTGTATATAGTTTTGTAATGTCGGTTTAAAAGAGTTCCATTTCAACGTCAGTAACCACAAACAGCCATTTGTTAGCGTTGAGAGGTAAGTAAATGATAAGGAATTGAAGTTGAATGTATGATTTATTATTAAATACCATTTAAAATTAATTTCAAAGCTGGGGAAAGTACAAAATACGTAAAAAAAAATACCCATAGTGAGCGACAAAAAATCGTCGGCATAATTCGAAGGTTTTTACAACGCTTGGATCTGTAGCTCTCTGCTTTATCTGTCCGAATTTTCTCAAGCAGAGAGCTACAGTTCTGCAGCTACATAAAAGCAAACCATACCAAGATTCGAACCTGTGCCCCTGAATCTCCCCAGTCAGATGCTTTACCAACTGTGCTATCTGAACCCCAGTGTTCAAACCCATAGAGAAATTTATCAAATGAATTTATAGTGTTAAAAACCTGCAGTATTATTCTATACCTCACTCAGGGTTCATTTGATGGATTTTATGGGTTGTCTGAACCAAATATGATCTCACCTGGTGTGAATCTCCTGAAGGCACGATGTAAGCCTGGATGCTTTCTGGTACATACTTTCTATTACTCATCAATGTCCTGAGCTTCTTCAGTAGTGGTCCTGTTCTATTGTGTGCCAAAGGCATTGTGTCGGATAACCTCTACTGAAACTTCAATTGACAGAAAAATGCGCAAATATAGATGTGCCAAAAATATACCTACGATTACTTATCAAAAAAATTGTTTGTCACTGTATATCACCAGTTTTTCTCTTACTAGTTTGTAACAATAATTTTAGTTTTGGTTTCGAGTCAACTCGGGAAAAATTATTTTGAAAGAGGATTTCGATCCCGATCTAATATCTTCAATGCGTTGTTCACTGAGTCATACTGCCGGACTTTCTACTTTCTGTTTTAAAGAAATTGCATCTATATTTTTTTTTCATTTTAAAGCATGACATTTCAGTAACCAATGGTAATGAATTAGTTACGAAAATTTTCTTTTCCGGAATCATTTACAGCAGTAAATTTTGTTTTTAGTCGGCGGTTTGCAATTTCCTGTAGCAACATGTTGTACGGAGCAAATACATGACTTATGCCATTGATTTTAATCATACCATGGGGTCTACTAGGTAAAAATTCATTCTTTATCTTTTATTCACATCATATCTGACGACGGTCATCACCTAATTGTTTATAATTACTTTTATTCCGTCTGAGAACAGATTCGGCGCAATCTCTTGATTAAACTATTTATTTACATGTAGGTTTGATAAGTACATGATGTAGGCATTTATTTGTTTTGTAACAAGAAGGGAGCAAATGTATGTCTGGACCGGGGATGGAACCCGGGACCCCTGCATCACTAGTCAGGTGCCCTACTGACTGAGCTACCCAGGTCGATATCCACGGCCCAAACTATATTACATTTAACACGTCAGTATACATTTTTATCCTTTATGTTTTACAGTTTGACCTATTGAGGCAAGCACAATTGTGTTTAGTATGTTGACAGTGCGGCCGTTAAGGAAAGTGAGACACCTATTTAGTTTTCATTTAGATCAGGCACTTCCTACCGCATGTGACATTCCTTATGTCTTGACTTTAACGTCACATGATGTTGTATATGAGTTGCAATACCAAGTGTCTGCGATCAAAATTTAATAACCTATAAGAAAAAAATTATTGAGCTACTTATAAGCTTATATGAAAAGCTTTTTAACACAATTATGCCTTTGTTGGGGCAACTGTTAGGGACAGTGCAGTTGTGTTTTACTGGATATTACCCAAAAGTATAACATATACATTTCAGAGATTAAAAGTTTTGAGTACACTTAACATAGACTATAATGATAATCTCATTAATCTGATATGTTAGTTACAATGTAAAATCCAGAGTCAAAATAGCCTTATTAGGGCAAATTTTTTACCAAGAGTATTTTAGTTACTCTAACAATGATCTTGTTATTAATAACCCAAATTGTCCTTCATTTCTACAAAGAAAAAATGGAAATTGCACACTCCTTTTATCAAGATTTTAAGAATAATTTTTATTATTTACAGAGTAGTTCAGGCTCAGCAGTGGTTCCTTGGAGTTCTTGGCATCACTGTTGTCTTAGTACTGATCTATAGTACTCGATACGATGGGACAATGAAGCTAGAACCCAAACCCCCGCCCATAATGCCAAATCCTGACCCCAGGAAAAAAGTGACCGTCACATTCTGGGGGAGAAATGGTAACCATATGTTTGAGTATGGTACACTTATTGGAGCAGCTAAGAGGAACAATTTGACTCCCATTCTAGTGGAGTCCACTACAATCTGGAATATGTTTAAATTACCAATACCAAAAGGCAGTGTAGAAAATTTAGACACTTTCAAGCGTTACAGAGAACAGCTTCCTTCTGGTTGGTGTAATATGACAGAGCAATTAGACACATCGCAGGGAGCTTATTTAATGGGGTATCTACAGTCCTGGAGGTATTTTGAGAATGTTCGTAAAGAATTGCTGAAAGAACATTTTGTTTTTCATGATCATCTGAAAAAAGCTGCCATGGATTATATCAACAATGTCAGAAAAGAACGTAAGAAACAGGACGCAGTGTTAGTCGCAGTGCATGTGAGACGAGGGGATTTCGTCCGACAGAAAAGAAAGGGATACACAGTCGCCCCAATACCTTACTTTTATAGAGCCATGAGTTATTTCAGGAAAAAATACAAAAATGTACTATTTATTCTATGTAGTAATGATGTGATATGGTCAATGGATAATTTAGACGATTCACCTGACGTTCATTACTCACACAACACGGATGGGTATTTAGACTTCGCCATTATGTCTTCCTGTGATCACATGGTAATGAGTGCGGGGTCGTACTCCTGGTGGGCGGGGTACATGACAGGGGGAGACGTCATCTATTACCATGGTTACCCACAGCCAAACACCGTCATGGGGAACAACACAATAAGAAAGGACTACTACCCTCCATGGTGGATCAAGCTCTAAGCTTCATCAATTTCTGTACTTCTTTTTTTATCATTTCTTTAAGTCAGTCTGTTTGTATTTGTGTTTTATTGTCTCTCCAGTGTTTACATGTAATCATTATTTACTTCACCTTGCTGCCAGTGATTCATTAGTTATTCAGTTAACAAACTATACTAATAAGTGGTTACTATGTAATATATAGAAGTATGTATAGCTGATATATTGAACAAACTGTTTTGTAAGACATGTCTGATTTTTTTGTTTTGTGACACTTGCATTTTCTGGGGAAAAAAGCTAAGTCTACAAGAACAAGAGCTTATGTGATGGTAAAGTGTCTTGTTGACCGACCATCTGTTGATCTGTTTAATCCATTTTTCAAAAAATGCTTTTCTTACTTTAGACTTGTTTATGTGCTCTCTTTCCTTTTTTTAATGATGTCTGTGTTTAATACCATTTAAGTTTGGTAGAGAGCAGAGAAAACACAACATAAAATACCCCCCCTCCCAAAAAAAAGGAGAAGAAATTAAGTCCAAGTGCTAATTTTCATTTGTTATTAAATACAAAACCTGTGGAGCTACAGCCTCATCAAAGACTTCTGGTTTAGAATTACTTTTTTATGCTGCATAAGGGTATCTATATGGTAATGTATTTCAGTTACATTCCATTGAGTATGAATGTTTTTACTTTTATTTATTTACATATATACATCGTATTACATGTAAAATATGCATTTTCAGATTCCAGCACAGTACATTGTATTTCATTTTTCAATAGATTTATCTTAAGATGTTATGTATTTTCTATTTCAAACTGTCATTGATCTTTATCTTGTACAAATATTCATAATCTTTGTCATTGTTCAAACAAAACTTGCACATCATATGTAATTACGAAGATGGAATGAATGTAAAGATTTTATTCCTTAATTAGTGAAACACCTCAAAACCAAGTTTTAGAAGGGTTTTTGTAGAAAATGTTAGTCTGTATGTCTGCCTGTCAATCCCAAGTTAAGGTGCTATAAATTCAACTGTGATAATTTTTTAAAGGGATAATTGTGTAATTTCAGTGTAATTGGAATTAAGCACCATTTGCCAAGGCTTTTTATTTATACATTAGAGTAGTTTAATGAATGATATTTCCGGAACCAAAGAACAAAGAGTTATGAAATGTTTCATTTCTCAGGCCATTGCATTAGATGCTAGAACTCTGAGCTGCAGTTCTCTACAAAAAGGCATTTAGATATGAATATTGATGTCAATAGTTTTATCACAACAAAAAATGATACTGATATTACTTATGGATAAAACCAAGAAGCATGTGGGTTGATCAGTGAGTACAAACTTGAATAAATGAAATTGATCAATAAATTCATATGATGTTTGTTTCTTTTTAATCAGAGGATATGTAAGTAATTTTTATATGGACCAACGATACATAAATACTACAAGTCTTGCAGATACATGTGTACCTTGTGTTAACTTTATTTTTTAGGTCACCTGAGTCACTCAGGTGACCTATTACATCTTTTTTGCTGTTGGCGTGCAGATGTGCATCATGCGTAAAGTTTTCTCACATTTTGAACTTCTTCTAAAGAACAACTGACCCAATTTCAATATAATTTGCCACAAAGTATCATTGGCTGAAGGGGATTAAGATTTATTCAAAAGAAGGATAGTGTTCTCTTTCAAGGGGAGATAATCAAATAAAGGCCAAAAAAGGGTAGGGTCATTCAAAAATCTCATTTTTGACAAGAACCACTGGGTCAGAAGAGTTTAAACATGTGAAAGTTTCCTAACCTCGTTCAGATTTGTTTGTTCAAAACATAGCCCCTGAGGATAAGAGTGTGGCCACAATTGGGGATCAAAGTTTTACATTGAAAATCTTCTCATTGACAAGAAGAGAGATGGTCATATTTAAATGGAAGCATCCTCAGTTAGTGTAGATTCTTGTTTGTTCAAATTATGATCCCCTGGGAGGAGAGTGGGGCCACAATGGAGGATCAAAATATAACTGAAGGAAAATCATTAAAAATCTTCTCAAAAACAACAAACTATAGATGGTCATATTTCTATGGAAGCATCCTCAGGTACTAGTGTAGATTTATGTTCATTTAATTCATAAGCCCTGGGGGTATGATGGGGCCACATTACATTGAAAGATCAAGGTTTAATATAGGAGTTTATAGGAAAATCTTTTTAAAAGTCCTTCTCTCAAGAAAACAAACTATAAAATTAAATACTGTATAGGGGATTAATTTCACGGGTTGCAATTTTCACGGTTTTCTCTCATCGGACAGGATCGCGGTTTCTTGAATTCGCGGAATTCTTATGTTATAGAAGTTACCTCCCTTGTCTTTATCCCTTTAATCCATACATGTACCATAGCTACATGTTAACGACATTTATCAGCGTTTTGTCTTTATTTCAGGAACAGCAAGGTAGTTTAATACAAAATAGACTTAATAAATAATGACGATTATTTTAATCAGGTGCAGTTATAAAAAATCCTTGACTATAAACGCCAAATGACTTTTCTGTATGCTGTAACAATGAGTGCATGTACATCCCAAGATTTTCAAAACAACGCGGCGAAAAAAAAAACACTGGACGGTAATAAATGTGTTAATGAAGGTAATGTAGGAAATAATATCCTTCCAAATCTTCAGTAAGTTCGATAGTTATTTGAATGATTTTTTAAAATCCAAATGTCGATAAAAACTATAATATGCATGATAATCGGGCGTGGTAACATTAGTTACGCACGGGTAATCAAAACTTATGACCCACATGTTTTGGTTGATGAAACATATAGCGTTGGCTATTAAAAAGCATTTTATCAAATACAGGTAATTATCTGTTGATGTAAGCGTGCTAATTAAACTAATTGAATGTGAAGCACTACTCGTAATTACTGAAATGACCATGTACTGTGGTACATGTATTTAACGTAGTTTATTCTCAAATTTCCAAATAAAACGTGGAAATTATTGAAAAATTATTCAATGTTTCTTGAATTCGCGGATTTATTATCACCGTGAATATAGCGAATATTAACACCGCGAGTTATTTTCCCCCTATACAGTAGTCATATTTCTATGGAAGCATCCTCATGTGCTTCAGTGTACTAGATTTTGGTTCTTTCTTCAAATATGACACCAGGGGGAGGGGGGACATTCGAAGATCAAGGTTAAATGAGGACTTTAAATAGGAGTCATGCCAGGTTAATTCCTCGGGTAATGCATGTTCAAGTACTTTAAACCCCATCATTAAAAGGGGTGGGGAAGGGACATAATCCGGGATCAAATGTTATGTAGGAATAGGAGAAAATCTGTAAAACTGTTTGGAGGGTGTCAAGTATTGCTTCTTTTTTTTTTATTATACAATGTTTATGTCATACCGGTACACTCATCAATTTGTATGAGACAAGGTGCATAAATTTGATACTGTAAATGACTTTATTTGTAAGAACATTATTTTTGTGTAATTAGGCGAGACAATGTGCTCATTCTCATGTATAAATAGTATTCCTTTAGATTATGTAGAGTAACAACCACAATTGGTGAAAAATTTGGGTTCTCTTTCTTGGATAACGTGGGTGGACTATTGGTTACAAGATTTTTACTCTGAGGATAAACTAAAGGCAATGCGGAGCATCCCCTCACAATAAGTATATCTATAAATAATTGAGACAGCATTTGAAATAGATCCTGATGTGAATTATGACATTTCCCACAATTAAGACTTAGCACACACAAACTGAAACACACAAATGTGTTACTGTATCCCATCCAACCCCATTTCAATGGCATAATAATGAAATATTAAATACTGAGAAAGAATAGACAATCAATTAAACAAACATTTTGTTTGTCAATTCTTGCCCGTCAGGATGGTACTGTATGCAGTACATACCAGGTAATTCATAATCAATATGGTGCATCATTTATTCAATTTATTATCCAATATGTTGTCTTTTAGAAATAAATTCATTGCTTAATTAAAAGTTTAAAACATGAGATATAGTGAGAAATAAATAAATATTTAATATCTTTATAAAACTTCTACATGCCAGAATAAGTCACAACACATTTATAGGCAGATCTATAGCAATATGAGCTACATACCAGTGTATTCATGTATGTATGCGGAGCTAATAAAAACAGGGAAGATAATTTTTTATCCATGCAGGAGAAACTATATCTATAGAAAACTATAGAAGTTGGGCCCTGTATTAGGACCTATTTATAAGAAAAAAACTTCTTATTGGATTTGTTTACACTGTAAAATTTAATTACACATAAAACATAGTTTAAAATTTGATTTCTAGGGTAAAAGTAGTAAAAAAACAAACAATAGGTTATAAAAGTCTTGAAAAATGAATAAAATTTGTAAGTTAATATCCAAGCACAAACAATATTAAATTATCTATAAAAAAAGGATCTGTGAAATGAAAGAACTGTTTAAAATATGATAAAATAAAGTATCTCAGTTGTGTAAAGAAATACAAATATCGAACAACAATAAGAAATGATATGAGTAAACTGTACAGTAAGCTTTGGTCTTTGTACAAGAATAATGCTGCAGTGCCTATTAAAATCTATATACACATATCAAGAAACTGTACATTCAGAAAGCAGATATATAATGCTTAAAACATTTATAAAATTCCCCACCAAGATTAGTATTCTCCCCATAAATATTAATAAATTTGAAAGTAAATTAAAAAAACTTTATTAAAAATGCTAAAGATGTGTTGTTTGTTAAAAAGCACAAGATGAATATCTGCCATTCAGTAAAACTGAAAGATGACTGAATGTTTACTGAAGGCTGACTGAAAGGCAGAGCTCTAGCTGTCATCACTCATTATTCCAGACATTTCAGTGAGCATTCCATTGGCTGAATGGCAGAGTGTCATCATGTAAAGAAAAAATAAAAGAAAAGCTAATGCAGTGCTTCTACATTTTCTTGATAATTTTGTTACATGTATCTAAATTGCATGACCTGGAATTACAAAAAAAAAAAAAAAAGATCAGTATCTGTTTGTAAACTATACATTAATAAGTAAAAGAATATCAGATTATACTGCTTTCAAATTTTACTACTATGAGAAAAGTTTCTTATCACTTCATTACTAAGTAAACACAGGGAAAATCTTTGAATATCTTTCAAATATTCAAATCATAATACTGTGGATTACATATTAAAATGATTCTTAACAATTGAAAACCCAACAAAACTACCTTATAACAACAATATATAAATAATGGATATGGACTATCAATGGGAAAAAAGAATAGAATGTTTATAAGATTTTGTTCCACTACAATTAAATTCTTGATCAGCAGTGATGGAGGTTGTATGACTGCCGTATACCCTGTGGTGTAGGTTGAATGCCTTCCAGCTATTTAGTGGTGGTCATGATGCTTCTGCAAGAAATAAAACATAAAATTAGAATGTGCTGCTTTCTCAAATACATATACCTGGTACATATTTAGGATTTAAATAATTCAATAGGATTATGTTAAATTTTATTGTCTGAATATCTTTATTTACATTTTACACAGAACATAACTCTTGTATTTTGTTTATGAGAATGATCAATTCACCTTTGGTGATCATGACCTTCCAACATATTGTCTGAGACTAATTACAGGTATTTCACTCTCACAAACTTTCAGCTGTTTTATTAGAGTATTTTGACAAAGATATAAATGAAATTAAATGAAATATTCTAGCTAGAATGTTTCTTTGACTAAAAATCAATGTATGAAATTATAGAGGTCAGCTCAAGAAGTCAAAATGTTTATTAATTTAAGAAAAAATTAACTTGTTATGCAATGAAAGCATTATCTTAGATACTTTGTATTAATGTTACAGTTCGGACTTCCTTATGTAGATCACAATAATAATAATCCTATGAAAACAATGTAAAGAATAAAATACTTGCTTGATTTTTAAAAAATTATTTGAGTAGTTTTGCTAGAACTGAATTAATATTTTTACAAAGGGACACCACTCTTATCACTTAACAGTGATGCAAATGTTAGATTTTTTTATGAAAATGAAGAAGTTGACTGATAGAGTGATATTATCCCTAGTGCTAAGAAGGCAATACCATAGAGACTCAGGATTTGTGACCATACTCACCTACTCATGTTTGGTGATGTTATTAAACATACATTAATTCATACAAACCTAAAACGAGCTATGATGGTCCTTGAAAATATATAAAATTTTTTGTAAATACCTTTAAATTTATTTTCTACTGTAAATATCATTATTTATAAAAGTAATACTAGGATTTATTATCTGAATAAAGTCCTAGCATCTAGCCCAACACCATGAAATCTTAAATGAAATACGTCATTTCATTATATAAAATCTAGCCTAGTAAAAAAAAAGAAAACTTTCTTCACATCAGATTATTGATATGCATGTGTATGATAGAGCTTTTCTCATTTGTACTAAATGAATAAAATTCTTGAACCCTGCATTTTATGGAACCATGACAACTAAGCAAGCAGTTTATGTACATGTAGTAAGTTTCAATATTGATGTTAAGAAATTATATTATATTAACTATAAAGTTTACAATCTGTAACAATTACATTTGCATTACATGTAATTACATGCATTCTTGATATACAACATTTATACAAAGACTCGTCATTAGATTATGTAAACCTTGATTATAAGGAACTTAGTATTCTTAGTAATTTTAGTAATTTAGTAAAATTCTTAGTAACTTAGTAATAATTAGTATTCTTATGAATAAGTCTTACAGGTTAAAGATGTATGCTTGTTTCTTTAATTAATATATTATTGCCCTTCTAATTTTAAACCACCCCCTCCAACACATGTAGAATATGCACCATTACTTGATTATAAATATAGTATACATGTCGGTTGGTATAAATACATTTATTTCTATAAAATATCTGATCCAATGACATGACAATGTGTTTAAGAGCCTATATCAATTTTAATCCAATATTAACTTGGGCCTTAACACAAATTTTACTTTTTTGGCCAGAGGCTTTGGATTTGCTACAATAATCTTTAGGTTATGTATATCAGAGGTTTTAAAGTTCTCAAATTTGTGTCAAAAATTTGTTCCTACTTTGTTCTTTGCATAGATATGATCCAGACATGTCAGATATTGAATTACAAAAAGTAATTCCATTATACCCCACCATTTCTTCACATTAAACTTTGCTTCTCTGTCCATAAGAGAGAAAGTGATATTTAGCGTACATAAAAGAATGAACATGCCATACATGTAAATATCATGCATAAATTTTTTAGCTCAAATCAATATTCATCCATAAACATGCAGGTTTCCTTCTCACATTTCCTGCTTATGAAGATTTTTTTAATCAAACAGCTCTTAAGATTTTTTTAATCAAACAGCTCTAAAGTACAACAAGCCCTAGCTTTTTACTAGCATTTTTAGAAATGGAGGCTAAAGGAAAATAATAACTTACACTCATCTATATCCAGATTTTGACTGAACAAATTAAACATAATGTGTAAATATATAAACAAGTATCTAACGACATATTAACTGAACTATGATGCATCAAAAAGTTTTCCAGTCCCAGTATTCTAAGCCATTCTGAATGTAATAATACAAATGTGTCAGTACCTCCTTGCTCTTTCTTGATATAAATTCATACTATATTCAACTATTCTAAACCAACTTTTATTCGCGACGACTTTATTTTGCAATTTATCGGGGATAAACTAGTTCACGACGATTAATTTTCGCGATCAAACCTTTTTGGATTTGTAGTCAATAGGCAAAGAGACTTACAGGACCGGTTCGCGACGAGAAATATTCGCGATGAGGACGCAAAAATTTCTCGCACGCGAATAAAAGTTGGTTTACAGTATTTAGCTTAAGCTGATGTATACTTTCATAATTATACATCATACATGGGATTGCAAAATAAAATACTGTGCTCATTATATAGAATTCATGCATGTTCATGTCAAAAGATAAATACTGAGTTGATAACATAATTGATCTTGATTTTTTTTTTTTTTTTGTGAAGCAGAAAAGGAAATTATTCTCCTATATTAAAAACAAATAAAACACAAGCTGTCACTTATGCCACTGATAACTCATGTACAAAATCATCAGCTGAACTTTTGTCAGTGATCAATTGTTTGCAAAACTAAGCCTTAACACCATGTTTACTTATTAGATGCTCATTTTTTTTAGTAAATATAAAGTCAGTCATTTATAATACGTTTATCAACCTACCATTTTGTCGTCTTTCTTCGTGTTGTTTTCAAAGAACATGAAATCCTGTAGTGAAGAAAATGAGAAAATTGAAAACATTTTGTTACTTTTTCTTATTTGAGTAATGTTTCAGTTTATTTAAGGAATGAAGCTTATTTCAACTGCGAAGTGGTTTATAAAAAAGCGTATAAGTTGAAATAAGCTTCATTCCTTATAATTTAATTTCAGTGCAGACAATGAGACAATTTTTCCCCCAGGTTAATTAGGCTTCACATTGATTAAATTTTAAAAGTAACGTTAAGCAGAGTAAAACGTTTTTTGATGTAACTCATTGTGATGTAGGCAAGTTATGTTATACAAAATGGATAAAATCTTTTATCCAATCAAATGACGTGTTACAATTAAAATTAAATTATGTTAATATAGACAATTCCAATCGATATACTTTTAATATGCAGAAAAAAGTGTTGCAATTATTGTGTTTAACCAATAATGAAATTATGCCCTTTCTCAGATAGAAGATGGAAACATAGTGAATTTGTTGACAGTCAAGAAAATTTGGTTTACAATAGATGGCAAATTATAGCTTACAATACAAGTTTAAAATAAATCATGATTGAACATAAACATATGATAAAGAAAACAGAATTTATTTCTTTAAAATTGGAATTTCTTGCGACAATAATTATTTTCTCCTTAAAGTCATAAGCAAGTCTACAATAGAAAAATAAGGAATTGGACTTACCAAAAGGAAGACGGCCCCGAGGAGGGTAGCCTTGACATTGACATCCAGATCCAGAGGGAAGGAGATTCCAAAGTTGTCAGCATCAGTGAAGAGCTCCTTACCTAGTCCTGACCACTGCTTAGTGACCCGACCTACATATGTCTCCTCATCTGGGGCATAAACCTGACAAACAGGAAGTAAAGGTTACCAAACAGAGAGTAAAG
Organism: Saccostrea glomerata; assembly: GCA_003671525.1. Classification (NCBI taxonomy): domain Eukaryota; kingdom Metazoa; phylum Mollusca; class Bivalvia; order Ostreida; family Ostreidae; genus Saccostrea; species Saccostrea glomerata. Next base: position 1,317,094 of record PRKT01000043.1, on the reverse strand, counting down.
GTCATCAAACAGAGAGTAAAGGTTGCCAAACAGAGAGTAAAGGTTGCCAAACAGAAAGTAAAGGTTGCCAAACAGAAAGTAAAGGTTACCAAACAGAAAGTAAAAATTGGGAAACAGAAAGATTACCAAACAGAAAGTGTAGATTGAGAAAGAGAAAGTAAAGATTATAAGACAGAAAATACAGGATACCAAACACAAAGCAGAGACAAACAGAAAAGTAAAATATGATTTAAAAGGCAAAATTAAATCAAATTTTTAAAACATTTGCTTACATCAAACTCGATGTCTCCACAGATGTTGAGCTGACAACATGGTCCTTTGATCCTCAACATGGTCTCACCTTCAGCATTCTCAATCCTCATACGAGGTTTACACAAACTCCAGGCCTGAGATACGTATCCCGCCACCTTTCCTGGAGGGGACTCTACTGTTACTTTCTACAATCAAGGACACATGTTTATAATAAAATGCCTCACAGTCAAATAGTCATTATTGCATTATCACTTTAAAAGAAAGATTACAGGCAAAGTCACAGAGGGTGTCATAGTGTGCTCAATAATTTTTTAGCATGATCTGGATAGTGTTTTTACCTAAGAACTGGCTATAAAAGCAAAACTCATTCGGACCACTTCAGCTGATAAATATAACTTTGATATTAAAAAAATAAATTCAAAATTTAATTGTTGTAAGTATATGTATATGTCTTTACCAAAGAATTTTCTTTAAACCTGTGGTATACACTGTACATGTATATAAAGTCTACAGATAACAACATGTTCATTAAAAGCTTAATGATTGAATATGACAAAGAGACCCACAAATCATCCTCTAACCATTATTCACCTGTGTAGTTAATATGAATTCTGTTTCTTGATAGGAACTCAAGTTATCATGTCATGTAAATAGGTAGCACAAGCAGACAGACAAACCATATAATTATTATAAGGGACCCACATCTTGATTCAAGGCCCTAAGATATTTTAAAATTGCAAACAGTTTGACAAGTAAATTAAGCTGGTTTTCAATCTATAATTTACAGCAATATAATTGACTAATTCCCAACCCCAGATTCAAATTATTGCTTTTTTTATGTTCATTTTTTAAGTTACAAACAGGTGTAAAAATCACATTAAGATTTTTTGGATCAGTTGTACATCAGATAAGAATAGTGCCACAAGTTTATATATCCTAGTATACATGTCTGATTAGCTTCCTGGTTGTCAACAGCTCTCAAAAATCATTAAGTACAAATGGAAAACTAAATTCATATGCACATCTTGGAGACAAAAGTATTGTGTACCTTAAAGGTCAGGCTTTACTTGTAAACAACAGGGAAACTAACATGTGCTACACCTGAGATCTTTAGACAGGCGAAACAAACCTTACCTGTAAACAACAGGGAAACTAACATGTGCTACACCTGAGAATTTAGGATAGGCAAGACAAACCTTAGTTGTAAACAACAGGGAAACCAACATGTGCTACACCTGAGATCTTTAGACAGGTGAAACAAACCTTACCTGTAAACAACAGGGAAACTAACATGTGCTACACCTGAGAATTTAGGACAGGCGAAACAAACCTTACCTGTAAACAACAGGGAAACTAACATGTGCTACACCTGAGAATTTAGGACAGGCGAATCAACATTACCTGTAAACAACAGGGAAACCAACATGTGCTACACCTGAGAGGTGTAGACAGGTAAATCAGACCTTACCTGTAAACAGGGAAACTAACATGGGAGGTCAACATTACCGCTACATTGCCAACATTTCAACTCATTACTGCTACATTTTTTTCAGATTTTTGATCGATCATTACCGCTACATTTTTCCAGCCGAAAACAACTCATTACCGCTATATATTGAATCGGCCAAAAACAACTCATTACCGCTACATATCGATTTAGCCATGTATGGTTTGGTATATGAGTTCTAATCAACAGAATTCACTCACTATGTAGTGAAGCACAATTTTGATTTTAATTCTAATCAAAATGAATATATATATATATTTATAAATAATTCTGCAGTCGAATGCATATATATATATATAAATAATTAATGCAGTTGAACATTATGGCCACCATTGAGAAGTTTGTTACAAATCGAGGGAATGCCGGCTTACTTAGACGTTACGCGCGATGTTGGTGACGTTCGACGTTACGCTTTCATAGCACTATGGAAAAATTGACGTTACACTTCTGATAGTGCTACTTGCTTGACTGGAACCCTATCGCTATCTTTTTGTACTTGAAATACATGTTTAAAAAGTCGTAGGCTACTTCTATTTAAAATAAAGTACATGAAGGGCGCTTTGAATTTGTATATATATGATAAGTTTTGTAAATTACTTGAAGCACTCTTAAATGCATTTTCATGTATTGCGTTGAATGAATTTTACGCGTCAAGAACGTCCACTGGACAAATATGTTGAACCTCCTAAATGTTGCGTTAAATATTAATCAATGGAGTAAATTTATTAATCTGACATTTAATCTGACCGTCTAGAGTAGCACATTATGAAAATCTAATTATTTTTGTAGTCGATGGGGAAAAAAATAGAATTCAACAACAAGAAAAAAAGCATTGTCTTATTTTTGCACGTCATTTTAGACTCTGGGCATTTCTGTTGAATTTGTAGGCCAATTACTAGCTTTAAAGCATGCAGTTTGATATCAATATCAATGAATATTTCACATCTATAAGAAAAGCACATTATTTTGATATAATTTGTTTCTATTTAAACTTTCTTGTAATTGAGTAAATATATTGTTTATATTAATATGCACATTTTTTTATGAATGGCGTTACAGATTCTTCATCTGTAAAAACTATCGCTTTCTATTTCTTGCCAACATTTAATGCAAAATCGTTAATGAAGTCACAAACGACATGGATTGCTCTTGTTTTGTGAGGAAAATGAAAATTCTAGATTCACTTTTGAACGCTCTATATACGAAAAATGCGCAATTCCTGCTAAAAAATGTAAAGCGTTACACGCTTAAAAAAATACCTTTTCTTAGCGCTTTTAAGTTCTACTTTTTTGCATCAAAATTATTTAAATGTTATTTTCTTAATAGAATCGGGTAGATCTGTTGAAAACCAATCCATTCATACCAAAATCACCCATATTGCGAGTATTTTGTTTTAATCACCGATAAGTTTAATAGGTAAGATTCTGAAATTGTAAAATGGCTCCAACATCGCGCATAACATCTTATCGATGGTTATAAATTTAGAAAAAATAAGACTTTCAAAAACTCAGTATTGTGGAGATGCGTTGAAAAGATTCGCAAAAGCAGCTGCAAAACAGACCTCGACGAATTATTGATATTCAGTGGTATGAGAGGAGTTGCGGATAAGAGATAGGTACCCCAAAGAGTAACAGAGGGACAGACAGCTAAACGGACGGACAGACGGATGGACATACCGATTACTATATAACCTCCCACTTTTCAAGCGGGGGGTATAAAAATACCCATCCTGCTCAAAGTCCTATTCTTTCACGTCTCCATGGTTAGCAGGGAAACAGGTCTTATGCATGTATAGGTTGAACTGTACACACATAAGTGGCTGGTTAACGAGAGAAGCAATGTAGCGGTAATGAATACTTTTATATGTAGCGGTAATGTAACATTTTTTGTAGCAGTAAATACTATGTAGCGGAAATGAAAATTTCGAAAATGTAGCGGTAATGATACGCACCCACTTACATGTGCTACACCTGAGAGGTAGAGACAGGTGAATCAAACCTTACCTGTAAACAACAGGGAAACCAATATGAGCTACACCTGAGCGGTCGGGACAGGTGAATCAGACCTTACCTGTAAACAACAGGGAAACCAACATGAGCTACACCTGAGCGGTCGGGACAGGTGGATGACTTCCTGGTTCTGATTGTTCAGAATCTTCATATCAAAAGGCCGAGAACTCCCACAGCAGTTACGTGTACAGCAACAGGTGTCTATAAATAACACAAATTATCTACAATGCATTTAATTCTGTTAAAATTTTTTCCATTCAAAATGTTTAAGAAATGGCAGAGTACAAGTGTGAATATTGGCCCTGGCCTTAGTGATTCTGAAATCTATAATTGCCCTCTACCTACTTCCAGATCAACTCCAGGATACCTACCTAAAAATTTATCTGTTTAAAATGTTTAAGAAATGGCAGAGTACAAGTGTGATTATTAGCCCTGGCCTTCATGACTCTGAAATCTATAATTGCCCTCTACCTACTTCCAGATCAACTCCAGGATACCTACCCTCTACAGCATGGTACACTCTCTGTCCTAGAGAATTTAGAATCTCATACTTGTTGTTTGTCTCAAAGCCAGTAAAAGCTGAAAATCAAAAAAGAAAATTAGATATATACCTCATAATTAAATTGTATATAGAAAAAATTATAAAAAATCTTTATATTATTGGTTTGACTGTGACTGAAAAATTCTCAGCTTTTTCCTTCAACTTATATACTAGCTGGTACACGTTTGTACATTATCTTTTTTTGAATGAAAAGCAAATTGAACTATTTATCAAAAATGTATAAAAATCCATTTGTGTAAAATGGCTGCATGAGCATATGCCAATGCTTTTAGTCTCCTTCTGTTATCTGTGACTGCCTTTTCTTCCTATTTGATTCCCATGCTACTTTCTCTTTGCCTTACCCTCTAGAGCCTCTACTTTCTGTTTGATCAGCAGCTGGTCCACCTGAGCCAGGTATTCCAGTCCTTTAGGACAGTTAGCGGGGACGTTGGTGGGGGCCTGCATCCAGCCACCAGGAGCACCTGGGGCCGCTAATTAAAAAATTATAATTCAATTATAATTTACTGTAACTACAGCAAAAGTTGTTTTCTATTTTTTTCCTAAGGTAACATTATATATGAGCAATGCTTAACAATACAGATTTTTAGAGTAAAAAGATCATTTATGATCATCATCAGATTGCAGAGCAAGTTCTCAGTTTCAGATCTGATTTCATTAATTGTCGCCTGACTAATTAATACACTGTCATTTAACATGTTTTGTACACAAGGTAATGGAATCAATCATTTCTTCATAATATGGAGTGTCATGATTATGTCCCTATTTTTTTTTTTAATATTGTCTTTTTTGTATCTGCAAAGTAACTTATTCATAAGTATACATATATTTTAAAAGTAAGATGGCAAATCACATACAGGTAATTCCATAATTTCATCAAAAATGTTTTTCATTTGCAAAATTCCACTAGTCTAGATTTTAAATTTCAATTAAAAAGTTATTAAAAATAAAATTATATACATTTTATAATCCCAAATTATCTGTGAAAACTCACTGTTGTTATAAAAGTTATTTATTAGATCACTCATTATACATATAATACTTCTAGCTTTCTTATATAAATTAGTGGCCAAACTCCAGTATTTTTACAATATGAAAAAAAAACAACAACAACATGCAATTAGACTCAAAAGAGAAACTAGCGGTCACAGAATAATTATGATTCTATGTAACCAAAGTCAGGGATAAAATTTTGATGGAATGGAATTAATATTTGACAGGGAACCCCTCATATAGGCTCTCTTATCCTGTCTAAATCCATTTATTCCTTATAAATCTCTTCCCAATTTTAAGGTTCATTATTCCATAAAAATGGAAACCAAATGAAGAATTTATTTAATATATGGTTTTAACAGAGACATAAGAGATTCGCAACTCCACCATTAGCATGTATGTTTACTGAAATATGTAAGTCTTTTTTGTCTTGTACATTATGTATTTTGATCTAAATAAAATTAATATTAATTTTATCATATATGGGAGTACAAATGTACTATGATTTGAAAGGTTTTAATGATTTTTAAAAGCGAACTAGGCAAATACAAGAGGTCAATGAAAACAGCAAATTATGGCCAACCAAGAGTCACCTGTTGTAATTTCAGATTTCTCCTTTGTTATTGCATTACAAAAGAAACTTACTATAAAGTAATATTCAGAATAATTTGTTAATAGAAATCAAAAATATTTTCTTTGTAATCCTTGATAATTTTAAAGTTTTATGTGATTTAAGTTGCAAGAGATTTGAAAAAGTAAACAATAGGGAACATGAAATCACGAGAGACTTTGAATAGTTTCGAATCTCTGTAAATTTTTTATGTCTTTGGTTTTAACAATTTAATAGATGTTTATAATGAAGAATGTTTGGGGATCACAAACAGGTGCAACGTCTATATATCCCTGTTTATTTTATATTTATTGGATAAATAGTCTAGTTTCTATAGTATGACTGGACAGATACGACATACATCCAATTCACAAAACCTCAACCATTGTTTTATATTGATTAATAACAGTTTTTCTTGTTTACTGCATTCATAGTTCTGATAAACATATAAAAATATAAATCCGATGTAAATTATCTCTCCCTTTTTTCAATTTTTTTTTTAAAGAGGGTCTTTATCATGTTTATAAAATATTACACTTATATATTTTTTTCATTTGAAATACAAATTGAAAATTCCCAAGAACAAAAAGGCAAACTTCAATTAATCCATGTCAACATAAGTAGCTATAGCTTTTCACTCAGTACGTTAGTACATTATCGGGACCACATCTGGCCTTGATGCTCACACTAATACAGTTATTATACTTCACCTGGTTCCTGTACAGGATAGTTCGAGACTACCGTTTCCTGTCCAGGGACAACTAACAAACAGATCAGATACTCTTAAAATCGGAGTTTGTTTATTTATTAATTTGTAATTTAACAGAAGAGCCCCAGACGCTGATGCCTAGTTTTATATCTCCCCAGGCAGGCACTTCCTCTTTCTATGAATGCTAAAATGGTGTATTTTGTGCCGAGATAAGGGAGTTCATTTAATTTTTGTGTTCAAATCATAAAGTACAGTGGACCTTCAGATATCAGGACGCCAGATATCCGGTTGCTTCAGCATCTGGACAATTTTTCATCAGAACAGAATTTTTTAAACATTATTATGTCTTAATTAACTGGTTATTCAGGTATCAGGACGCTTCACATATCCGTACAAATTAACTAGGAACCAAAGCGCCCAGATAAATGAGGCTCCACTGTAGATAAAATGCTTACAAAGTGTGTTAAAATCCCACAGTACATTGTATTTGGATTAGGAGTTTAATTATTATGATTGTTAGGAATGATCATATTGAACTGTGGGACATCTGTGTCAAGGAACCCTTGTACATGTATTTGGATAGGTCATTATCTGTGAAAGAACATAAATATGTAAGATTATACATGTACAAATACCCTGCACAAAGTTATGGGAAAAAAGATTCCCCTTAGTATTGTCTACATTGATTTATGAACATCCCCCCTCCCTTAAAAAGAAAGAAGATATTCTGCCCAATATGCATAAACGAGATTCATTTATGACTAGATTTCAACATTTCACAAAGGCATTTAAAATATTGTTCAACAATTAATTATAGTAGTTATTTTAATACAGGGAAGAAAACTGTTTCTGCCATATAACATTTAGCATTTATTTTCTAGATTTTTTTTCTAAAGATATGAAGATTTAAATAAAGCTATGAAACCAAACAGGAGCACCTATCAAAACCAACAAAGATCTCCAGACCACTTATTTCCTCTTAATGACATGCTCTGATACAAATTTAAGTATGTCTCAATAAAGGGAAATAAATCTGTATAAACTGTAAACTGGTCCCCACCTCCTGCTCCAGGCTGAGCCACTACTGGTCCTCCGGGCTGTGCCATTGGCTGTCCCCCTGCCATCTCAGACTTTGGATATCCAGACATCGTGAGTCACCTAAAATTTATCAAATAAAATCAAACTTGTAAAAAATATTAAAGAAACAAAAACATTGATAATACAGAAACACGGATAGAACAAGGGGTTGGGTAAGAGGAGGGATTGGACTGCTTGTAAATTGATTTATATATGCTGATTAAAATGATAGAATCCACTTCACTTAACCACAGACAAGAGTACATATATAACATTACATAGTATATAACACTGATCAGCATCCTGTAGGGTGTAGCATAATTATTGTACAAATAGGAAAGGCAATAGCTTCAATGTGTAATAGGGCTTTTTCCTGAACTCTTTTTTGGACAAAATAAATAGCTTAACACATTTGATCCCTTTGAACAAGAAATATGTTTTGGTGGGAAGATTATTTAAAATAATGTTCATCTCTTCAGTCTTGCTTGGAATCCATGAATCATGTATTGTGTACAATATCATTACAACACATTATTTTTACCAGTAATAAATATTATATAAATAAGGAAATTTAACCATGTTAACAATGTACAATGGTTTAACTTAAATATACCCCTCAATATTAAATGCAACAATGATTCCTACTGCTAACTAGACCTGTCTATTGACATACCGTGGTATATGAAAGGAAAGTCAACGAAAGACGCTTATGTCCACAAACATTTAATTTAAATGAAACAAGAAATGTCGGAGTTCTTTATCTTTAGCAATTGCTAGTAATTAAATCATCTAATACATCAATCTTTATAAATAAAATTCCTTGATTCTTTATTAAGTTAAAAAAAATTATCAACATTTTGCAATGACATGACCCACATACCTCTTCAGCAATCTATTTAAATCTCCCTATTTTTTACTGAAATGAGGTGCTTTCTCGATCAATAAGTTGGCATTCTACGTCACAATGTTTGGCACTGTTACTTAGTACATGATCAGTAATATACACTGGCCAGTTTTTTAAATCATGATTTCCTAGTCCATGTAATTATTACCTGAAACTATTTCTCGATCATTGCAGTCCATTACTTTTAAAAGTCACCAGATAGAATAAGACAGGTCTTTTGGGTTACTTAAAGATTGATAATCATTAAGTTTAAAATCCCTGTGTCTATAAATAATGATGGTTTATCAACATAAAAAATAATCAATGTTAATCAACCCTGTCATGTGCTATATTGTAAAGGCTTTTGGGTTTAAAAAAAAGATTAATATCAGAAATCCACAGAGGAATCTTTTATAAATGATACTTTTATAGTATACAATATGTACCATTATAGTGGATGTATTGTTTTACTCATGCAGAACTAATAAATGACAAATAAAAAAGACGCAGAAAATTTTAATCATGTTCTCTTGATCAAATTTCAACTAATTCACAGTTAATTATAGATAATACTCGACAGATTTAAAATCACATTTTTAACTTCTGATATATGAATTTTTTTAAGCATTTGATTATAACCCCCCCCCCCGGGTCTGTCTGTCTGTCTCACCCCCCCCCCCCCCCCCCCCCCCCTCCCAGTTCCCTCCTCTAGTACATTGTAGAATCAATAAAAAAAACTACATAGTAACAGATCAGCAATTTTGCTGTAGAATCAGGCCATATAAAAGTCATTGTCATTTATCCATTAATGGATTTGATCATGTCCCTTGAGTCTTAAAGGGATCGAGGTTCTGATCAGAAGCTATGAATCCTATAAGTGAACTAAATTACTAGTTGTTATAACCAGTATTTTTGATGCATCAGAATTTGATATCAACTCTAGTACCAATATTTTTAATGCATACATTACAAACTGATCATATCATTGATTGTGGTTGAGGTTGACATTCATGATTTTGACCCCCTCAAAAACCATTGTCAAGTCTTGCCTTACTAAGGTTGAAAATTGTTTTCTTGGGATGAAAAGAATAAGAATAGATTCACTTATGTATTTTTTTAACCTGGCGAATTTCTGTTTATTATTGTAAATGCTCTAAATATCTGTTAGTCCCTTTTCATTTGGGTGGCTTACTAATTCTCTGGTGATGCATCTTTCCATATTTTTACAGACCAATGAGCTACAAATCTGCAGCTGCTTAGTCTGAAATATCTGATGTTTTCCAGACCTTTTAAAAAAAGATTTTGTTTTACCTGCCTGGAAAATGTCAGAACCTATGTCGATTATGAGAACGGGGAATTTGCCACTGGATAAACTGGAGGCAGAATTTTTGGGTCAAAACTTGCAAACTGAAGAATGCTATAAGATTATTTTCAAAAAATTAAACTGTTTTTACAGTAGATATAAGTAGAAGTATGCTAGATAGAATGTTCTATCGTTAAAATGATAGATGTCCTACGGACCCAGTTTAACGATAGAATGCGTTACGTGTATTCACAATGTAGCAAAGTAAACACGGGCGATAACTTGTACTAGTGCATTTGCTATGAACAATCAAGTGAGTTCCGAACGTAAACATGGCGTGTAAATTTGAAGCGAGAAAAAACGTTGAGAAAATTAGTTGAATTTTCGTCTTTATTTAGACTAAACTTTAGGTTTAAATACTTATGCAGCCCCAAAAAGGGTTGTTTTGATTAATTTATAAGTTATTTTCAGTGCAAATCTGTTTGTATCCTTCAAAATCGTTTCGGTGCGATTCTGCAATTTTTTGCTACATTGAGAGTACAGTTTATGGGTGGTATTCTAACTGTGGTGAGGGCTTCTCCCAAGACACAGTTAGATTATTCTAACTAGAAGTATGCTGGCAATACAATGGCAATACAATGGAGTCTAACACATTCATAGTTATAGCCAAATCATTTGGAAAATTGGACTCTCTGAATTAAGATGGGGTGCAGTGGTCACCTTTTCTTTAACTTCCTTTTTAAAAACTTCTTCTTTTTAATATTTAAGTTTCAAACTTGCTTATCACTGATCCAACATTATATATAATCGCCAAGCATGACTGATGATGTACATTTTTGTACTATATGATAGGACCATTAGGGGTACTGCTGGATATTTACATGGAATGAATAAATGACGTCTTGAAGTTGAAAGAAAACAAATCAGATTTACGCTAGATCTAGTAATAAACTATTTCTCAATGCCATGATTATCAAGTTAAATTGAAGTAGCCTAAATACCTTACCTGCCCGCACTGTGGACAACGCCTATTTCTAAATAGCTAGAGTACAAACTTTCTGGGTTGTTGATATTTTAAGGCGTGTGTAAATTCAGAATCAAACAAGGTAAAGTGGTTCCGAAATAAGAACGGGTGGATCTCGAGTTCTTTCCCCTTCCATATTTAATATTAGCAGATCGCTTTCACGTTTTATCATTAATCATAATTTGTATGCTTTTGAATTGTTAGTTACTATCAACACAATATTAGGACGTTAACGTCATATCACTTCATGATTTTGCAAAACCAAAAAAGGGTGAAAATAACGAACCATGATCAGGGGAAAAGTTTAAAAACAATACCCTATATATATATATAGAGCTCAAAGGTAAAATTTAGCATTCCCATTTCGCCTTAGTAAGCTCTCAGGTGAATTAAGGTGAAAAAGATTTAATATATCTAGCATTAAAGTATTTTTTAGTATTGCATTTATTATTTCATTCACTATATATACATATATTCATTAATTCCAGTTCAATCTAAAAAAAAAATTATCGTTCAAATTTTTATATCAAACAAGTAATAATATTTGCAAATACTAAAATTCCCATTTCGCCTTAGTACTTTTTAACATTTTTCTTATCTGTATTTCACAGTTAACACACCATGCAGCTGTAATATGGGGCGTAAAACAAAAATCTAGAGGTATCCCCCCCCCCCCCTCCAAAAAAAGCATTTATAAATATACTAAAAGAAAGTTTTTTTCTGAGAACAAAATTTCTAGTTTAACTGCCAATGTGTCATGTGGTTACATAAATATTCTGATTCTATGTTCATCAACCCGTGTGGTCTAACGACCTAGTGGATTCAACCTGAGGTTATCCCTACAACTTAGTACTATGTGAGTACATTGGTAAACGTTTGGTAAACAAATAGATATTCAGTAGCTGTAATACAGTATGGCCTGAAAGATATACAATTGTACATGTCAATAAGTTGCGTGTTTCTGTTCATGTACGACCTAGTGGATTCAACCTGAGGTTATCCCTACAACTTAGTACTATGTGAGTACATTGGTAAACGTTTGGTAAACAAATGGATATTCAGTAGCTGTAATACAGTATGGCCTGAAAGATATACAATTGTACATGTCAATAAGTTGTTTCTGTTCATGTACGTGGTCGGTTTAAAAAAAATCAAACGTAGACAAGAGAAAAAAAAGACAAGATATTTAAAACTGTTAATTACTTCAAAACAAAACCACTTGTATCATCAGACATGGATTTGAAACCACATGGGTCGAACAAGTATTTAGAAAGGAACCACACACATATTTGAATGACAAGGCAGTTCTTTTCATCTGGATTATATAATGTGGTCATGTTTAAGCCTCTGATATCAAAAGCAGATATGGATCATAATATGGCAGGACATGTTTGGAGAGATCTAAGTCATGCTAGTGTCTTTCTGACTACTTGGAAATAAGGGACATTGTAGAGGCAGAAAAATTCTGCAAAGGATTAGCACTAAAGTTTGCATGTTGAATGTGCAATATTCTGTTAAAAATTCATTTGTTTCATAATTTGATCTATAGAACTAACTTCCTAAGCAATGCTTGCTATTGAACATGCTCTCACAGAAGTTCGTTTTCTCCTTTAGACTTTGGGCCATTGGAGATTCCTCCTGCACCCCAGTCTGTGGCGACATATGAAGTGAACGGGCCTCGGCTTATGATTTCAAAGATTGTGAATGAAAATTTCAAGTCTTACGCAGGTATTCAGACGCTGGGGCCATTTCACAAGGTAATTAATTAAGAATACAGTTTGAAAAATTTGCATGTTTACAAAAAAACCCTACAGTTCTGCAGCCAGCTGATGTTGAAAATGAAAGACCAATGATGATGATGTAAGTGTGTGTGTGTTTTAAAACCTGAATAAAATAATTCTGATCGGACAAAGTCCAGATTGTCCAAGTTTCTTTGTGTCCAGACATTTTTATTTTGGTTGAAGAGCTCAAAGTGCCAGATGTGCTTTGATTGTATTCTTCAAAATAAAAATAATGATTGAAATTGAATCAGATTTATCCTCTCTTTCATTTTGAAAATAACTGTATGCCTTCATGTGTTGAATGTTTTGGCTTTCAGAGCTTCACATCAATTGTTGGTCCAAATGGAAGTGGAAAGTCAAATGTCATAGACTCCATGCTGTTTGTTTTTGGTTTCCGTGCCAACAAAATTCGATCTAAGAAGATAAAAGTGTTGATCCACGACAGTGAAAACCATAAAAATTTGGATTCCTGTACAGTTAGTGTCCACTTCCAGAAAATAATTGACACCGGGGTAAGTACATTTGATTTATAAATTGATTATTGACTCAGCTGAATATTGTTTATTTCTAATAACTTGTATAATAAGGTCCTTCTATAGTAGGTCAGTACAGAATTAAGGACATCAATGATTTTACATTAAAAAAAAGAGTAATCTGGCCTAAAAACCACACATACACACACACACACAAAATTAAAATATATTTATTTCCTGTAATTCCTGTAACATTCCTAAAAAGAAAATCAATATGATCAAGGGTATGTAGGCTGCGATTTTTGGCTACTGAATAAAGGGGTCAAACATCCCGGGCATAGTTAACCAGGTGTGATATTTACAGCGGGCACCTAGCTGCAGAAAACGATCTTCAAAAAGTCATGGGAGAAATTATTTGGTGTAAAACTAATGATTACTCTTTTTATCTAAGGTAAATTTTGACAAGGTTGACACATTTTATATGTCAAATAAAACTACAATGAAACATTTTTGTATAAATTGCATCAGCTAATTGGGAAATGGTGACAGAATCAACCGAGGTTTACCGAATCAGGCGAATGCATTGTGACTCTTTTCAAATTTCAAAAAAGCAAGACGAATTACCAGAAAAATATGGATACAAGACTACTTGGGTCAAAAATCACCACTCGCTAAAAATTTCGAGTGTCTTCTATTTTTACTCGCTGTTTTAAAAATCAACTCGCATTTTGCGAGTATTTCTCGCTAATTTCGAACCCTGGCCATTGGAAGACTTCGGGTACTACTACTAAAATGTACTACTTCGTTTTCTCCTTTAGACTTTGGGCCATTGGAGATTCCTCCTGCACCCCAGTCTGTGGCGACGTATGAAGTGAACGGGCCTCGGCTTATGATTTCAAAGATTGTGAATGAAAATTTCAAGTCTTACGCAGGTATTCAGACTCTGGGGCCATTTCACAAGGTAATTAATTAAGAATACAGTTTGAAAAATTTGCATGTTTACAAAAAAACCCTACAGTTCTGCAGCCAGCTGATGTTGAAAATGAAAGACCAATGATGATGATGTGTGTGTGTGTGTGTTTTAAAACCTGAATAAAATAATTCTGATGGGACAAAGTCCAGATTGTCCAAGTTTCTTTGTGTCCAGACATTTTTATTTTGGTTGAAGAGCTCAAAGTGCCAGATGTGCTTTGATTGTATTCTTCAAAATAAAAATAATGATTGAAATTGAATCAAATTTATCCTCTCTTTTATTTTGAAAATAACTGTATGCCTTCATGTGTTGAATGTTTTGGCTTTCAGAGCTTCACATCAATTGTTGGTCCAAATGGAAGTGGAAAGTCAAATGTCATAGACTCCATGCTGTTTGTTTTTGGTTTCCGTGCCAACAAAATTCGATCTAAGAAGATAAAAGTGTTGATCCACGACAGTGAAAACCATAAAAATTTGGATTCCTGTACAGTTAGTGTCCACTTCCAGAAAATAATTGACACCGGGGTAAGTACATTTGATTTATAAATTGATTATTGACTCAGCTGAATATTGTTTATTTCTAATAACTTGTATAATTACATAATAATGTATAATAACATTATAAAATTGGAATAGGTATAAAGACTTTCTGAGATACTATAAACCAACTTTTATTCGCGTGAGAGAAATTTTCGCGAGAGCCTCGTCATCGTAAATATTTCTCGCCGCAAAGCAGTCCTGGAAGTCTCTGTGTCTATAAACAACAGATCCAAAATGGCTTGATCACGAAAACTGATCGTTGCAAACTGGTTAACCCCTGGTAAATCGCCAAACAAAGTTGTCACGAATAAAACTTGGTTTTCAGTAGTCTTTGAAATGATTTAAAAGTAAAATTTTATTTCAGGATAGTTAGATAAATTTATTTAGGCCTAGAAAAAAAATATGTTTGTTTCCGCTTACAGGCTGAAAAAATATAGGGTAGGTAGGTAGGCAATTTTTTTTTTTTTTACTTCTTTAATCAAAACGTGCATAGAAGTAACATTAATGACAAAAGAAATGGTGTTTTCAAGCATTTCTGTGACTTAAACTTATAATAGAAAGGTGACCCAAACTTCTTTCTGTCTTGAAAAGCTTGCAAAGTTGGAGACTATAATTCCCTGGGTGAAATCTTGCACTGCATGGGACAAAAGCATTAAAAATAATTTAGGGTCGGCACTTTAAATTAGGGTCGGTCGGGAAAGCGGAAACAAACAATTTTTTTTTCTAGGCCTTATAGAATCAAAAATATGCTTAATTATTCAACTTCAAAATGAAGAAATTTTGTATTGTAGGATGGAGAAAATGATTACACAGTGGTACCCAATTCTGAGTTTGTGGTGTCACGCACAGCACACAGGGATAACAGTTCTTATTACAGTGTTGATGGCAAACGGAAGACGTACAAAGAAGTAGCTGCCGTCCTTAGAGGCAGTGGGATAGATCTGGATCATAATCGCTTCCTTATTCTACAGGTAAGTTACCCAGGACAGGTAACACTTCTAAATTCTACCAAGATATTCTTAAGTAAATTCTACCAAGATATTCTTAAGGTAAGACAGTTATTCAGACTTTCAGAAAATTAGTGCCAACAATTTTCTGTCCACTTAGTTAAAAAAAAATCTTCCTCATAGTATTTGACATCAACTCTTGAGCAGTCCACAATCTAACATTTTCTTGCAAATTTGGTCACCTTTGTTTGAATTCATTGTTTTCCTTTACTCCAAGCTCGCTTAATTTTTAGTCATAAAGACAAAATCAATCCCGGGTTTGAAACTTATTGGAAATTTTTGCTAGCCATGTGGGCTACAGAAATCTACAATTGCAGAGATAAACATTTGGAATTTCACTCCCTCGCCTCTAGGGTAGTTGTCTTCCCGTTCTAGGGACAGTTCTCAGCCATTAATTATGCCCCCCTTCGAAGAAGGGAGGGCATATTGCTTTGCGTCTGTCGGTTGGTCTGTCTGTCGGTCCATTTAGTTTCCGTTCATTTTCTTCACAACCGTTGCACATACTGAAATGAAATTTGGTATACAGGTTTATCAGGTAAATATCTAGGTCGAGTTCTGTTTTGGGTACGATCCCACCATTTTTGACAGAGTTATGCCCCTTGGACTTAGAAAAATTCCATTTATTTGCAGTTTCCGTTCATTTTCTTTGCAGAGGTTGCACATATTGAAATGAAATTTAGTATACAGATATATCAGATAAATATCATGGTCAAGTTTGGTTTTGGGTATGATCGCATTCTTTTTGTTAGAGTTATGCCCCTTGGACTTTGAAAAATTCCACTTATTTGCAGTTTCCGTTCATTTTCTTTGCAGAGGTTGCACATATTGAAATGAAATTTAGTATACATATATATCAGATAAATATCTATGTCACGTTCTGTTTTGGGTACGATCACATTCTTTTTGTTAGAGTTATGCCCCTTCGACTTAGAAAAATTCCACTTAATTGCGGTTTCCATACATTTTCTTTGCAGAGGTTGCACATATTGAAATGAAATTTAGTATACAGATATTTCAGCTGAATATCTAGGTAAAAAACTGTTTTGGGTAGGATTGCACCATTTTAGACAGAGTTATACCCTTTTGGACTTAGAAAAATTCCAATTTGGGGGGGGGGAGGGGGGCATAAGTGTTTTACAAACATCTCTTGTTGTTCATTATATCTTTTATTTTCAAAAGGGGGAAGTAGAGCAGATTGCCATGATGAAACCCAAAGGACAAAATGAAAATGACGATGGAATGCTGGAATTCCTTGAAGACATCATTGGCAGTAACAGGTTCAAAGAACCCATTGAAATTCTGGCCAAGCGGGTGGAAACACTTAATGAACTCAGGGGTGAAAAGGTTAGAATGACCATGATCACTTTTATGTATAATTTTCCTATTGCAAGTTCTTAAGCATTTTTATTTTGGGCATTTTTTGTGCCTCGATGCAAAAATTTTTAAGAATCAAGAATAAGTCACTGAATCTTGTGATTTTAGCTTGCCCAATTTTTTTTTCTTGGATTAAAAAACCCTTTTCAAGAAGGTTATATGCATCAACCTTAAAAACTACTTAGCATAATTTTCCTTTTTGGATGACAGTTAAACAGAGTGAAGGCAGTAGAGAAGGAGAAAGATGATTTAGAAGGCTCTAAGAATGAAGCTGTGGAGTATTTATGTATGGAGAATGAAATTGTCCACCTCAAAAATAAGATCTACCAGAAATATGTGTAAGTTTTCATCTAAAAAATCAATTCTGCCAGAAATATGTGTAAGTAATAAAGTAGAGAGCATGAAATCACTTATTGATTCCATTAGTAAAAAATGAAAAAGTTATTGAAGTGTGTTTTATTTACATGTGTGCAAATGGAGATTTATTTTATTGCGTTGTAATATTTATGTTTGACTGTGGTGGTTGTAAATTGAACTATATTTAATAGATGAAATATGTTTTAGTTTTCCACATATCAAATTCTCATGGAAGTATGCTGAGAAGAAGCAAATGCGATAGAATTGCTCTCATCGTTGATAATATAAATGTAAAAGAAAAAAGAGCATATTGTACAAATAATATCATAAGAATTTTTGTGGATCTTTTATTAATAAGTTTTACAACACATGGGGACAATCAACATAGAAGGTTTGATAATTTCTTTTTAGACTGGAATGCTCAGAGAATGAGAAGAAGGCCCAGGAAGAATATGACAAGATTTATGAAGGAATGAAAGAAGTGAATGAGAAAATGAAAGTGATCACGGATGCCAAGAAAGAAAAAGAGACAGCTAATAAAAAGATACTCAAGTAGGTCATTACTGAAGTAAAATTGTCAGATATCTAGAAACTTGTCAGTTTGGTGGTCAGATGATTCCGTAATACTGTAAAATCACATATTTAGTGGGGTCAAATTTCCATGGTTTGAGGGAAAACCCTTGTTTCATGGGGATTTGATTTCGTGGATGAAGAATTGTTGAGTAATTATGTGTGTAACATTTCATGGTAGACATGAATTCAACTCGAAAACAATGAAATTTAAACTTCCACAAAAATTTATTATTTCTCAGTAGTAAGGATTTATCTATTTATGTTTCAAAGGGATTTTGATAAGCTAACAAAAGATGTAGACGAAACTAAAGAGAGGTTTGCAGAGTTTGAAAAACAAGATGTGAAATGCCGTGAAGACTTGAAGCATGCAAAGGGGAAGACGAAAAAACTGGAAAAAACACTGGATCAGGAGAAGAAGCGAGTGAGTGTTACCTAACCATGTTGTAAAATACACTGAGGTGGTTTTGCTATACATGTTCTTGGTTAATTTCAAGTGTTAGACAAAGATATTTATAAAGGAAATACAAGGCCCATTGAGTAATCATTGAAATATAACAGTATTGATGTCCTAGAATCTGGTTATATTAGGTGTAAATTGTATTTTTTTGTCCATTTAAATTCTATTAAGATTTTTCAGTACTGTATATACTCGCCTATAAGTCGGTATTTTGGGAGTTAAATTTTAGGCCAAAAGTCAATGTCCAACTTATAGGCAAGTGTTAAAAAGACTGGTATTTTTCTGGATGGGAAATCGAAATATTCTATAAACATTTTCGACAGCTATCGTTGAAAAAAGTATGGATACATTATATCATTTATGTATTTTAAGATTATACATAAATTACTTGTATTTTATATACAAGTTTTTAGCTCCAACTGAGCTTTTCTGATCACATTTTTTCCGTCGTCCCTCCATCTATCTGTCCATCCGTCAGTCTGTTAACTTTTATCATTTTTCACTTCTTCTCAAGAACCACTGGGCCAATTTTAACCAAACTTGGTACAACGCATCCTTAGGTAATGGGTATTTTAAATTGTTAAAATAAAGGGCCAAGACCCCTCCCAAGGGGAGATAATAAAGAAAATACAAAAATAGGGTGGGGTCATTAAAAAATCTTATATGGAAGCATCCTGGGGTAGTGTAGAATCTAAATTGTTCAAATCATGACCCCCGAGAGTTGGTTGGGGCCACAATAGGGAATCCAAATTTTACATAGAAATATATAGGAACAAACTTTGAAAATCTTCTTTTCAAGAACCACTGGGCCAGAAAAGCTTAAACTTATATGGAAGCATCCTGGGGTAGTGTAGAATCTAAATTGTTCATTTCATGACCCCCTGGGATTGGGCGGGGCCACAATAGGGAATCCAAGTTTTACATAGAAATATGTAGGAACAAACTTTAAAAATCTTCTTCTCAAGAAACACTGGGCCAGAAAAGCTGAAACTTATGTGGAAGCATCCTGGGGTAGTGTAGAATCTAAATTGTTCATTTCATGACCCCCGGGGATTGGGCGGGGCCACAATAGGGAATCCAAGTTTTACATAGAAATATGTAGGAACAAACTTTAAAAATCTTCTTCTCAAGAAACACTGGGCCAGAAAAGCTGAAACTTATATGGAAGCATCCTGGGGTAGTGTAGAATCTAAATTGTTCAAATCATGACCCCCGGGAGTTGGTTGGGGCCACAATAGGGAATCCAAGTTTTACATAGATATATATAGGAACAAACTTTGAAAATCTTTTTCTCAAGAACCACTTGGCCAGAAGAGCTGAAACTTTTGTGGAAGCATCCTGGGGTAGTGTAGATTCAAAATAAAAAAAAAAAAATTGTGAACCCCCCGGGGGGGAAGAGGCCGCACTGGGTATTACAATGGGAAAATTGGGTAAAGAACGACATCACTAATGCTACTCAGGTGAGCGATGTGGCCCATTGGCCTCTTGTTTATAATTTATTTTTTAATCTTAAGAAGGCATTCTTTATTTTTTAATGATATGTATTTGAATATCGACCTTTTTCCTAAAAATATGAATTGAAATCAGCGTAAATCATCAGAGCATTTGTTAGAAATTGTCATCTGATTCTGGCAAAAGTTGTACCAACTTATAAGCGGGTCAATGGCAAATCCTTGTCAAATATACTCAAAAGATACAACCAACTTATAGGCGGACCGACTTATAAGCGAGTATATACGGTAATCTGTAAGTATGATTTATGGTCATTTTTGTAAGATTTTTTTTTGTGCTCCGAATTTTCAGTTTTTTGTTGTATGTTAATTTTTGTAGGTTGAGGAACTTAAACTTGTTCCTGCAGAATCAGAGAAAGCGATTGCTGACTACAGAAAGAAATTAGAGAAAATAGAAGGTGATAAAAAGATAGAGGAAGACAAACTGGCAGCTGTCATGGAGAGTTTAAAGACTGAGACCAAGGTAAGATCAGATGTCAGAGGAAAAAAGGTGGAGGGGTGGTTCACCGAGTTGAAAGTTCAAAGAATATTTAGCTAGAATGCAACATTGTTTAGTGGGGTCCTTTGGATGATTGTCCTTATGCAGTAAAAGTATGAAATGTACTTTAAATGTTGAAATTGTTCTACTTCAAACAAGAGGGAGAAATATGTCCATCTAAATGTATGTTTTATAGGGATTACAAGAAGATAAAGACAAAAAAGAGACGGAACTGTTGGAGCTTCAGAAGTCAGTCAACGAGACGAAGTCAACAGTGAGTAAATAGTCACAGAGGCAGTAGATACTATTAAGTCTCTTTAGTTTACATGAAACATAATATGTATATAGACAGTTGATACCGGTAAAGTTGTTCATACAAAAGTAAACTTGAAATGTGAACCACAAATGAGAATTTTTCAAATTTAATTCATTTACTGCATGATTTTATTAGCATTTTAAGCATGCTTGTATAAAAGATACTGAACTATTGAGGCCAGTCAAATAATTTGGCTGTCATGATTTATGCCTTTTTTCCCTGAATCTTTTGACAATAACTTTTTTGTTGCAGTTAAACATTGCCCAGTCAGAGCTGGATATATACCTCAGTAATCAACAGAGTGAGACTAGCAAGTTAAAGGAAATGCAGAAAAATCTCCACAAGGCTGAAAGTACACTCAAGGACAGAAAAAGGTAATCCCTACTATATAGGAAATAGAATTAAGGTTAAAGTAAGGTAAATGTTGTATAGAATTCAAAGGTTTGTTATTTTCATGTTTCAATAAATTGACATTATTCTTAACTTAGATAAGAAAATCTACTGTACAGAAATGTGCAATTTTTGAAACAATGTGTAGATGCCTTGATATGTTAATTGTATACATGATTAAGTGTTTACATCTTTTCATTGACTTGTTCTTTTATCCCTTTAAGTGAGGTCAGTAATCTTGTGAAAAATATCCCAGAAATGGAAAATTTTCTCCAAAAAGCCAAGTCAGATTTTGAGAAATCATCAGAGAGTGATTCCAGACTTGCAGAACAGGTAAAGAAAAAAAAAAGTGACAAAAATCTCTCTTAGCATCTTTTCATAAGTAGCACTTTAACTTTTCTTTATATGGTTGTGACACATTTATATGTAATGGGATGTTCTGTATATCAGGTTTTTCCGCGAATCAGAACCTAAATCAATATATTAAATTTACGCAAATCAAATCTTCACTGTTTCAAATTCTAGTACATACCGTATATACATGTATATTGCTTATAAGCCTATGAAGGAATTGGATGTAAAATGTAAGTCATTAAATTTACTCTTCAAGTTACTTCATACGGGTGAGAAATAGAGCGATCCACCTCATTACACATCTGTGTTGCTTACAAACTCTAAAATTCCCTGATATTATTTTAAAGATTTAAATTATTTTGTGTCGGATCTTGTTCCAAATTGACTAACAGCTCAGTTATAATTGATATAATTAAAAATAGGTTCTCGCGAGGAACGAAACGAATAGAATTAGCTTGTCAATTAGTAAACAAACAATGTCTTATAACTGCTATCAAGCTCTTTTTCTCTGATCCCAAAATTTATGCCCTCTTCTATACAAGCATAGAGATAACTTACATACGAGAAGAAAACTTTGTATTAAATTTACGCTGATTTAATTTCCGTGATTTAGAATTTGGCGCGAACAAAGTGGAAATTCGATACACACAGAAAAAAAATCTGATATACGGTACTTATGATGGTTTTTAGCTGAGAAGTTTGAGAGCCAAGGTGGAAGAAGCCAGAAGCTCAATGCAGGCAGCCAGGAGTAAAGGAAAAGTCATAGACTTTCTGATGAATCTAAAGAAAAATGGTCAGATGCCAGGGCTGTTTGGACGACTGGTAGGAAATCCAATTTGGTTATAACTTCGGCATGCATAACACACATTAGTCAATTTAGATCCAGTTACTTATATACTGATGGGGTTAGACATTGTACTATGAAAAATCTGTGATCTTTAGTTGTAGAATTGTGGTTGACTTAAATTATTATTTGCGAATCTTTCATTTTGGGATTCCAAATGTACTTGTGTACATTTGCCGAAGTGCTGTCAATTACAGATGATCTTTTGTTTTGTAGGGGGACCTTGGTGCTATTGACATGAAGTATGACATTGCCATATCGACTGCGTGTGGAGCTCTAGACCACATTGTTGTGGACACAGTGACGTCTGCCCAACGATGTGTAGAGTATCTGAAGAAGAATAATATTGGGGCTGCTACATTTATCTGTCTAGAAAAGATGCAGAGATGGAAGGATCACACAAAGAGGAAAATTCAAACGTAATTACAAATACTTTACAAATTCTAAAGTATTGCTAGGATTTAGTACAGAGCTGTGGAAAACTTTTTCAGGTAGTCAGTCATTTAGACCTGCAAGAAGACAAAATATGCCGGTCCGAATTGATTTTTGCCGGTCCGAAGT
>PRKT01000043.1:1239180-1291680 GCA_003671525.1 Saccostrea glomerata | reverse complement strand
AATGTTTGCTATTCTTATGACATGTTTGTTAATATTTAAGAGTGCTTTTCTTTCTAGCCCAGAGAATGTCCCCCGACTGTTTGACTTGGTGAAGACTAAGGAGGAGAAGATTCTGCCTGCCTTTTACTTTGCCCTGAGGGACACTTTGGTGGCTAATGATTTGGACCAGGCTACAAGGATTGCCTACGGGAAAACTAGATACAGAGTTGTCACCCTTCAGGGGCAACTACTGGACCAGTCAGGTATGTAAAAGTATTGATATTTATAACCAATACATTAAAATTGCTTATAGATAACATTAATATCTTGATATTTACAAGAATTTATGAATATATAATGATCAATTGCAGACAAATTTAAACATTGATTATTGCACATGATTCAGATTCAGCAGTTTGGATTTGGATTCAGCAACACATGATTTCATCTTTTCATTCTTTTTTCCAAACAATTCTAAAGAAAAAGGAATTATAAAAGAGTAGTCTGTCATTATTTCAACATTGTTAACAATAATGTAAATGTTATACATTTATCTGAGTGTTAGAGCACTAAATTAATAAATTTCATTTGGTTAATGTTACTGTCTTATTACTTGTCATTGTTTTTGTACTATGCTTCCCAGAAATGTGAAGTTCATTTACAGTATATTTGTTTACTTATTGGAGTACTTTATATGGAATGCTAATATTAAGTTATATTAAAATTCTAAAATAATTTAGGTACAATGAGTGGGGGAGGAAAAACTGTGTGTAAAGGAAGAATGGGATCTTCTATTGCTTCTGATGTAGACCCCAAAGAACTCACCAACATGGAAAATTCGCTTGAAAAGGTAGGTTTTAATAAAACCAACTCAGCAACATGGAAAACTCACTGGAAAAGGTTTGTAAATTTTAATAAAACCAACACAGCAACATTGAAAACTCACTTAGAATATGTATACCCAATGAAAATGTTTTTAAAAGTACACAGTTTTAACGTTGGTTATGAGTGTGCTTGTTTTGTACAGCATAATTAAGATGAGGAATGAAAAAACTTTGTAAATTCTTGTACACATTTGGTTGTATTGTAGGTGACAGCAGAAGCCCAGCAAAGTCGGGCCAACAAAGAGAAGCTGGAGGATGCAATCCAACAAAATCAGAAGGACTTGTCATTTATGAAGCACAAAAAAGAGAAATGTGAACTAGAAATCAAGGTTGGTGGCTAGGTGCGATGAGGTGTCTGTTATGTAATAGAAATGATGAGATTATAAACTTAAAGAAAACTGTTAGACTAAAATGAATTTTTTTGTTATGTTTCAGATTAATCTTTTGAATTACAGTACATGTATTTCAACCCAAAAAGTCAAATGTTTTTGATTCAAGTGCATGTTCTGTAGCTAAGAAAATTAACACAAATAAGCAATAGTCGTGTTGATTTCCTGAGATGAAATGATTGAATTGTTAAAAAGAAATACTCTTGAAATTAGAAATATGTTTTTTTGACTTAGGCATTAGAAGAGCAAATAAGGTCCTTGACCTCCCAGATTAAAGAACAAGAGGTGAAGGTCAAAGCAGCAGCTCCTGATGAAAAACAGCTAAAGGAACTGGAGACAAAGGTCAACCAGTACAGAAAAGGTCAGAGGTCATTTACTGTCTGTGTACTGTCTTATGTTGATTATTTTGTACAAAGATGAAATGTTAGGAAAAAAATTGAATGAAATAAAAACAAAACAGTAATAATGAATTTTCTTTATTGCTTACAGATTTTGACAAAGCAAATGGAGCAGCATCAAAGGTTGAAGCAGAAGTACAGAAGTAAGGCTTGAGCTGATGCCATGCAATAATTTATGCATATTTTTCTTATGAAGTTTGATTGGTATAAAATAAAAACTTTAGCAAGTAGACCCAGCAATACTGAGGACTTAAAAGCAGTTTCTTTTACTATGTGCATTCACAATGGACATTATAAGTTATTTTTTAATTGCAGACTCCACAAGCAGATTATGGACATTGGTGGGACTAAGATGAAGGCAGCTCAGGCCTGTGTAGACGCTGTCAGTAACAAGATTGACACGGTTACTGGACAAATTACTAAAGCCCAGGTGGGCATCAAGACCGCAGAAAGGTAAAAGTAGGAACTCTTCTCTGTTGCAGAAAAGCTCTAGAAAATTTTAATATAAAAAAAAGTGAAAAGAATTCATTTAAAAGCAGTTTGTAAATTTTGCATGTAATTGATTTGATCTGTCTAAAAAAGATTTACTAAATCTGCAAAATTTTATTGGGGTAAAAATTTGGAGGTTTATGCTCCAAGTTGATTTAATGTGAGTTAGTATTGTGATTTTCTAGTCTATGTTTTGATTTATTTTCATTAACATCAATGTTCACAGTTAAAATTTTGTCATATTTAATTTTGTTGAAAATTTTTTATCTAGAAAACAAATAAGATTAAAACATTTCCGATGAATGAATTACTAATTACAGAATTCTTTGTTTTGTTCAGAAATCTAAAGAAAGCCGAAGAAAAAGTCATCACTGCTGGGGAAGATATTGAAGAAAATAAGAATAAGATTGAAGAGTTACAGAAACAACTAGAGACCCTGGAGAGTGATGCTACAACTGTACTGAAGGCTTATAAAGAGGCCCAGGTCTGGTATATTACACATACATTTACATGTAGGTACATGTAGCTACCACTGTACTGAAAGCTTATAAAGAGGCCCAGGTCTGGTATATTACACATACATATAGGCCCAATCTGATTCATGTATACTACAATACATTTAGAAATATGTTTTCATAAACTAGAGCAAAGCTCGTTGCAAAGCAACGAGAAGGTCTTCCGTCCTGTTTGACCGAAAGTAGCTTTCATTTTTAACAAAAATGAGAAAGAACGCCCAAAAATGCTTTGAATCCTCTAAAGCTATGTTAATCAATGCAAAAATAAGCCATTTTTGCTACTTCCGGTTTGACCGGAAGTGACGATGACGCACGGAAAATTAATTTTTGAGCTCCCAGAAACATATGTCACCGAAAAACTTATCAAAAACGGCAAAAATATGCGTTTTCCGACTACTTCCGGTATGGCCGGAAGTGACGACGCTGGACGTATTTTGACGACCCCATTAGATTAAGCTTGACATTTTCAACAACTTTGCTTCTTTAATGTATAACAAATTCTCAATACCTTTTGAGATATCTGGAATAAAATTTTGGCCCCTCTATATCCCTTAATTTAGGGGTCAGCCCTTTTTCTGACATATCATTTGAAAGATCTTCTAATTCTGCACAAATTATGTTCTATATATTTTAACAAAATATTTTTATTTTAGAAGATAAAAAACAAAATATGAGTAATTTTTGGTTCTTTTAGCGTTCTAATTTTTGACCCCTATATAGCGCCATTTTGAATAGAGAAATCGAAAAACAAAAACCAATGTGCACAACTTCAATCCTTCTTTTATCTAAAATCAGTAAAATTACTGCTTCAGCTTTAGCCGTCTCTGAGCCTTTGTCTGGAAACGAAAGCCTATAAATTTTCGTTTAAAGGGTAGTAACTCAAAACCGGAAGTGACTTTTTGTAATTTTAGTCAGCATTCTGATAGAGTTTATAAACGTGTATAACCTCTGAAAATTTGAGCGAAATCCGTTGAGAAATGAGTGAGATATGAGGAAGGTCTTCCGTCCAATTCCGGAAAGAAAAAGTAAAATCGAGCTGAAAAAAAAAAAAAAAAAATTGCACACAAGGGGGATTGAATCAAAGTCGCCAGCATGAAATTCCAACGCACTACGTTATCGGGACCTCTACTCTAAATCTACTTGTATATATGATCGAAACAGTGCTTTTCTCTTAAAATTATGAAAGGCGGGTCACTATTCAAAATTTAGCGCCAAACGCCACGAGTTAATCTTCGCGCCTTTTCTTTGGAATGTTCTATTCAATAGGTGTGATAGCTTCAATGAAATTAAAAAAAACGTTCTTACAGCCTAAGATTTCAGGTTTAGAAAGTATATATAACACTTTTTTCAAATTCCATTTTGTATATATGCATGTAACACTAACGCGATGAAACATTTATGAAATTTTAACTTTTTAAAATTTCCTGTTTATCCCCAAAGTGAACTATCCCGATTAGTTAATCGAAAAAAGTTGAAACGTTTCGCCGAAAAACATGGCTCGCCTTACGACGGTCAAGGAATCAGATATCATTTATGCTCCATAACTTGAATCAGGTCTTTGAGACAGGAATGCTTAAAAAAAAAGTTTTCTTATTTTTGTCTTATTTTAGTTTAATATGACACAAGTGTGCATAGAAAAAACAGTGGTTAATATTTATACTCACAATTCTAATTCATATTCTTTTTTGAGAACGTATTACTTATAAATATGATTTAAGATCTGTTTTTCCGTGGTGCACAAAACATATTAGGTATCGAATTTCATTTGCACATTTAGTCTTTTCTTTTTCTACTTTGAACCAGCCAAAACCAATTATAGAAGACGTTAATTTGACACAGAACTGCAACGTAACTACGACCTGACAGTCCAAGTATTCCTTGACATTTCATTTGTCTTTATGTTACTTTCGTTCAAGCAAACGCTCGGCTAACTCCGTAAACCCCTATTGCGAAATGTCGGCGTTGACAGAGACAGCCGCCATTTTGGACACGCTTCAGATTTTGGAATGCTAATAACTAGAGTTTAGATTTATCAACATTCAAACAAATTATATAGTAAGCATTAAAAGGAGGGTTGCTATTAACATAACAAAAATAAATGAAAAATACTGAAAAACAAAAAAGTTAGAAAATACGATTTTTTTAATTTGCATCTCGTAACGACCGGAAGTACTGACGACGCACGAAAAGGTGATTCTGCAAACCAGAAAGTCATGATCTATCGTCTCCAATAAGTCTCCATATCATATACTTAGCCATTTTCGACAAAAAGGGGCGACAAAATCGCACTTTAAAATCAGGAAATTGTCCATAACTTGGCACCACAAGCGAATTTTCCAAATTTCTCTTCGGATGTAACAATTTCATATAATGACACATATTGTATGTAAGTTTCATGAAAAACTGCCGAATAGTTTTCGAGAAATCGCCTGCACAAAATTTTGTCAAAAAAAAGGATAAGAATAATAAGAAACAATACAATCACTATAAGGTCTTCTGTGAAGACGGAAGACCTTAATAATCTTGACCAACAGAATCAGTAGAAGGTCTTCCGTTGGAAACGGAAGAGGAAACGGAAGACCTTAATAAAGCTTTTTTTTTATATACATGTACATAAAAATCATATGCTGATAAAGAGTCAAAAAATGGTAATAATAGGCAAAGACTTGGAAGACAATGGTAGCAATTAACATGATGCATATTAAATATATGAGACATTCTGAACTTTGGCCTT
Source organism: Saccostrea glomerata (assembly GCA_003671525.1). Classification (NCBI taxonomy): domain Eukaryota; kingdom Metazoa; phylum Mollusca; class Bivalvia; order Ostreida; family Ostreidae; genus Saccostrea; species Saccostrea glomerata. The sequence goes on along the minus strand of PRKT01000043.1, from coordinate 1,286,292 downwards.
TAATAGAAATCCATTTGTAAATTATAAGATGTCCACTGTTATTTGCTATAGATGTGTTATTTAGATTTCCGTTAAAGCTTGTGAGTACAGTGTATTGAGTTTAATTTTGGAATACAGGACAAGATGAAGGAGTCAGAGGTGATTCTGAATGATGTCCGGGCTGAGATTAGTAAACTGGAGAAGGATGAAAACGAGCTCCAAAAGGACGTGGTGGATATACGTCATGAACTGGAGCGGATTGAGGGCATCGTTAAAAGCAACAAACTCAAAGTCAAACACTGGAAAAAAGAGGTAAGGTGGAAATATCATGATGCCATTTAAAGACATTAACTAAATTCTGAAAAGAACAGGTTCATAAATATGTGTAGACAGAGATACTGTTAGTGCAAGGAAGTTTAGCAGGGTTTTAAACTTGTAATCCTTGATCGCCATGTGGGCTACTAAACCTTGCAATTCTGGGGCCCACATCAAAATTTATTCGCCCACAAATTATCACACCTTCTATTGTATGAAAATACAACAACCCCATTTTTCTTTATTTTTTTTATATCATATGCTTCGTGTTACTTTCCTATCCGTAGAAACATTATGCACGACTTATCTAAATTTGAATTTGAACTCTTTTGTTTAAAAAGATTGATATGGATATTAAACACATATTCAAGCACATGACAGGGTTTTTCACAGATACAACTAAGATACTTTTTGGTTTGTTAGCTCATTGACCCTTTGATGCCACATTGTGTCTGTCACAATCACTCAGATGCTTTATGTATATTAAGAACTTCTCACTGGTAAATATAAAGCACTTTACTGATTACGAAATTTTTCAAGAGAAAAAACGAACATTCGGACAAAATTGAAAAATAAATATTTATTACAGTTAATTTTCTAATCGCCCTGTGGGCTACTTGAACGTAATTTTAAGGGGAGGAAGGACCGTAAGCTGAAAAAATACCTGTCGTTCAATTTTTTTCATATTTTGTATATCCCTAATTTAGTATGTTCCACATACATTAAAGCAGATATATCAATTTATTATATACCCATCAATTTCCTTGTTTTTGTTACTGTTAATTTTACAGAGTTTGATCCGATTTTCTGGATCACCACACTGTGGTTTTCTGAATCCATATCACCACTCTCTGAAACTGATGACGTAGTACGCAAAAACATGACGTTATATTTTCTTGCGCGTTAAAAAGTCCCTTGTTATTATGCTTTGTTTTATGGATAAATATTATACAATTGATCTCTAAAGTTTTATTCTTCTATATTTAGCTAGTTATAAGGGGGTATATAATAAATTTATCATTATAACAGTAACTTGATCCGAAGAGCCGTATCACGTCTCGTTGACAGGCGCGGATCATCAGATCAAACTCGACGCTTCGCGTCTCGTTAGATCTGATGAGCCGCGCCTGTCAACTCGACGTGATACGACCCTTCGGATCAAGTTACTGTTATAATAATATATATAGGTTTCTAGACTTACTTTTGAGATATTGAGTGACAAATACTATACCCGACAGTGCCTGAGTGACATTTGACTCTCCATGTTTTTGGGCCCGTCACTCGGTCAAAAACGGAATTTTTTCAACATAAATAAAAAATATGTCAGCGAACATGTGTCTTTTAAAATATTTCAGAGTATGAATATGGTTAAAAATTCGAAAAAGCAAGATTCTTTTGTCACACCGCATCTGGAGACAGAAAATTGCGTACTTTTTAAGACAACTTAAACAATAAAAAAATTAATTTGCTAAAAATCCTATCATTCAAAATTTACCTTGAAATGCAAGTTCGTCATGGTATTGATTAACTGTAAAAAAAAAATCAATCGGTGAAGCTAAGCTCTATATTGCACAGGGCGTAGTTAAACGAGACATAATCATGAGAAAAACGTGTCATGTTTACATTTCTCGAGTACGGGAAAACCCAACAATGACGTCACAAATTTCTGAAATAAGCGAAATAAGACATACGCACAGAACATTTCCGTCAACCGTGTATGATCTTACTGTACTAGTGATCCACTATGACGTCAACGACACGCTGGACGCGCAGTGTAGAGAAACAGAAGAGTGGATTAATCTATTCCGTGATTTGATAATGTTTGCAAGAAATTTTAAATGTTTTCAGATATTTTTATACTAGATGGTGAATGCAAACAAACAGTCAAAAAATTATACAACTACTGTGGTTTCAATCTCGTTTTGTACATATTTTATCAGAGATTATGACGTAATTAAACTGAGTCATGTGACCATACATCCTTCGTCCCCTTAAGTCGCCCACAAGGAATATTGGTCGCAAATTGCGAGTGGGCGACTGTAAATTTCAAACCCTGTTTAGTAAGTCTGAAAGGATTGAAAAGTAAGATGTAGGAAAGCAGAAGACCATGTAAATAAAAGCTCAAATATTGTAAGCATTTAGATCAATAATATGTAAAATTAAACATGCAGTATGACAAGAATAAAATTTTATTTATGTACCAAGCTGCATGTCAGAAATGCCTGCACTGCAAGATGATTTGATTATAGAATAAAAAAAGGTTCTATGAATTACTGTGAATGTCCTTACAGATGAGTACATTGTCCTTGACACCAATAGATGGAAAAGAGACAGGGGAGTTAACTGAGCTGTCCCCTGAGGCCCTGAAAGACATAGATAAGGAGGGGGTACAGTACGAAATCACCGTCCTGGAGGAAAAACTGGCTCAAGTGAAACCCAACATGGCAGCTATTGCAGAGTATCGCAAAAAGGTAGGTAACTGCTGTGGAGAATTGTGCTGTTTAGTCCTGTGATGGAAATTAGTAATGAATTTTTAACGTAGAGGAAATTAAACATTGTTATTGAAAAGCAACTAGATATAGCATCTTCAATTTATTTTATAACATAATAAAGAAACTTTGTTTATCTTAACAAACAAAAAACATGATAGTTGTTGCAGATGAATTTCTAAAGAAGGGTGGATTACATTTATGACATGAATAACATTTTAGAAGGATAACCCTAAAGGCGGTAAAATTATCACAATATTACGAATACACAAAGATTAAAAGGATTGAATTTCAAAATCTCAACCATGCTTTTACAATCCTATAACCAATTTTATGAAAAAAGCACCTGAAGATATTAACTATTTTCTCTATTTCCATTATTTCACAGAGTACCATATACTTAGCCTGATAATAACTTGATTGTAGTCATAACAGTCTGAATCATGGCTTTTGTTTAGATATAGTTTAGATGCTTAGACATTGACAGTTAGAAGGATATTTATATAAATTCCTCAAATCCTTCATAATTTTTCAACTGACTGAAAAGAGATGAGTTTTATATTCAGCATGAACATGTTCTATGATGTCTAGTCAATTCGAACCCAGCCATAAATTGATATTAATTCCTTGGTTCTATGTTCTACTTTTACTGGGTTTTTTTAAAATTCTTTGACAAACCCCCAAATTCACATTCCCTTTTCAAGGAGGTTTAACCACCCATTAAGGGGATATAGTAAAAAAATATTTCATAGAATTAATTGTAGGAATTATCAAATGATACGAAAGTTTACAAATCTAAAACCTGTATAAATTTCTTTTCAAATCATAGCCTTAGGCTTGGGAGACCCTTCTACTATTTTGTAATTGACTTCTATGTTCTAATTTTAGACATATTCTCAATATTAACGCGTTTTTTTTTGTTTGTTCAAAAAATTATTTTTACCTAAATTCTTCAGTCTTAAGTGTTAGGGGGTTATTCAGAGTGTGTCCCTTAATCTTTTGTAAACTCTCCTAGACAGTGTTGCATTGGTTTGATCAGGCCATGTTTTGTCATCAAAAAAGTGACCACAAGCAATTCTTATAATATCTTTTAAGATGATTTTTCAATGTTATTACTGAATTAATTCAATTGTAAATAAATGATGGAATCAGATTTGGTGTCTGGTTAGCTACTATTGATGAAGCAGGTTTTTCGGTCAAAGTTGCTGTGAACTGTGTCAGAATTTATCAGATCACAGCACGCTTTGATGGCTAAAACTGCTTTGACTACAAAGAACAGTATGGCTCAAATGTATTCAGTTGAAAAAGCTCAAATACTTTTCTTGTTTAGATGTGTTATAATGAGCAATTAGATTGGGTTAGAAACTTATGATGTGAAATATTAATGTTTCAAATGGATTGTAATAAATTCCAGTGTTTTCCCTAAGAACCGGCTACAAATTGTCTGATTTTGTTAATTTTTATCAGAATAAGAGAGTTCATACTGTTAAGGTTTAAGTTTTGAAAGGCTTGAGTGAGCTTGCATTGTTGTAATATATTGTAAGGAAGAATTTAGGCAACAAAATTCTATTCCATTCCATTCTTAGAAACAGGAATAAATACTAAAAAAGTATCAGACATTTTAAAAATTGTTTAAGTAACGGTAAACATTGTATGTAAATGTAAATTGCTTTAGTTTTTTCCTTTCATAATCTTTGGAAAATATAGACACAAAAAAAAATTACCAAGGTAAAAGATTTTTTTTCTTCTTCAAAAGTTTGACACTTTTTAAGCTAAGTTGTTTATCTTGAATATTTCACTTCATTAGTAGTCAATTACATGTTGATTTATTGTATCAATTTAATCATTATAATGACCTCAGAGATGAATGTTTAATTGATTTGACAGGATTAATTTTCACACAGCATGTGTCCTGGGGAGTTATACCTGTTGATTGTATAGCAGATAGAACAGGAGTGACTACCTGTCCCCACTGAGCAGTACTAATTATCCCTTACCTGTAGGGAAGATTGACAGGTGTGACCTACTTATCCAATTTAACCTGTGGGGGTGGAGTTACTGGAGTTACTGGTTTCACCAGGGGAGAAATTCGGGTTGTAATCACTCAGGTGTCACAAGAGTTACTCAGAAGGATGTATATAAGTAAGGGACTGTACCCAGGGTTGACACAGAGGTCATGGGACCTACACACAGGGTAACAGGGAGGAGGATCCAGAAGTATGAGGAATGGTATGTTATGGAGACATCAGAGTTGTTGTGATGTGTAATAAATCAGGTCATATCACAGCACGCTTTGATGGCTCTACACATACACAGAGCAGCAAAACCATCAAACCATGACCACGGCAGATTGTTTTATTCATGTTTTATTCATGTCAATTATTTTTAAGAAAAGAAAAGGGTTTTTCAAACGAATAAAATTGAATTACAATTTCCAAAATAAAGTTTTCAGGGATGGGTAAAAATTTTGTGTAGGAAAATGGTATTATAAAAGTTTTAGTGTTTTAGTATACTTTGCAATTGAGATTGAGTGCTTTAGTGAAAATTCACTGTTGATGCACAAAAAGACTAAAGAAAAAATAATTATTAATTATATAAAGAGTAATCTCTCTTATCAGAGGGTCAGTTAACCTTAATATCTCTGTTTAAGACATATTTTTCGTGAAATAGCTCTAATATTGTGACATTATTCATGTAGAGTAACCTGCCTTTAGTGTAAAATTCTGCAGTGCAACACTCAATTTGTAATTCAAACAGTCTCAACACTTTCGGAGGCCATAATATATTTTATATGACATGATTAATGAAGTTGATAAACAGTTCATTTATGAGAACAACTATAAAATGATTGTGGATATAAATAATAAAATATATTGTAAGGCCATGTTATGCATATCAATTATTCCCTACAAGTACTAGTGCTTGCATTTTAGTACATAAACAAAACCATTACCAATGCCACTTATATAGTAAATATTTTTAAATCAAGCTTTACAATCTAAAGCATTCTTTAGTTACCTATTTCTTGAAAATAACTCAGGTTTGATATCTTGCAATGAGAAATATGACAAGCATATAAAACACTAGAAGAACATTTTAAATACTTAAGACAATTATCCTTTTGGAAAATTTAGTTCAGGAACTATTTCCAAGTTTTTAGGAAATATGTACTAAGCATATACAGTAAAACTCGGTTATAATGAAGTCACTCAGACCTATGAAATTATTTTGCTATATTAGTAATTTGATACATCCATATAAGGAATTCATTAAATTTATATACCTATGGATCCACGGTAACTTCGCTATAACCATGATTTTGCAATATCAGTGTTTATAATAAACAAGTTCTACTATGCAAGTAAATAACTATAGATGAACCGGTCACTTAAAAATTTAGACATTGATGGAAAAAGTAAAATAATTGTCTTGCTTTATAATGTCAATTTTATTGGACCTAATTGACAATTTTGCTTACACCTTCTTATAATAATAATAATAATGATTGGATTTATATAGCGCCTTTCTAGCATAAATGCTACTCAAAGCGCTTTACAATCATTATTACCCCAGCAGACCTTAACAATCCAGAATCTTTCTCAGTGCAAGCTGCCGTTATCAGCGCTAGAACACTAACATTCTGACAATATCTTTCACTGTCTATAGCCAGGTACCCCTTTTACACTTGGGTGGAGTGAGGAAATTCGTGTAAAGTGCCTTTCCCAAGGGCACAACGTCGACATGCCGCGGCCAGGATTCGAACTCGCAACCTTTCGGTTTGGAGTCCGGCACCTTAACCACTAGACTACCGACGCCACTTCTTGATTTTTTTTTACAGGAAGAACTGTACCTACAGAGGGTAGGGGAACTAGACAAGATAACAGAACTCAGGGACCAGCAAAGAAAGTACTTTGAGGAGCTACGTAAGCAGAGACTGGACGAATTCATGGCGGGATTCTCAGTCATCACCAACAAACTGAAGGAGATGTATCAGATGATCACACTCGGGGGAGACGCTGAGCTCGAGCTTGTGGACTCACTTGATCCTTTCTCAGAGGGAATTGTATTCAGGTAAGATCTGTTTAAAAAAAAAATCATGTAACAGAAGTAAAACAAGGGCAAGCAACTAAAGCAAAAATATTAAAAAAATGTGAAAAACCAGAAAAAAAGGAGGAAAACTTAAAAATTACATGTGTTTTATTCTTTCAAAAGCACATAAAATGCAGGTAGCTTTTGTTTCAGTGTTCGGCCTCCTAAGAAGTCGTGGAAGAACATCTCTAACCTGTCTGGAGGAGAGAAGACCCTGAGTTCCTTGGCCCTGGTGTTCGCTCTCCATCACTATAAACCCACCCCCCTGTACGTCATGGACGAGATTGATGCTGCCCTCGACTTCAAAAATGTATCCATTGTCGCAAATTACATCAAGGTACACTAACAGTATTGTTACATTTCAATTTAAATAAATGAAAGTTAATTTAAAGATAAAAGTGTAGATTGTAGAAATGGATATTTAGCACTGAGAAAGATGAAGTAACTTATTCAATTTAAAAAAAATTAGGAGGTTCAGAATTCATATGGATGTGCAAAATACATGCATAAGTTCTTTCAAGATATTCTAAATTCTATTTCCTTTTTGAAAACATTCCATTAAATTGAGCAACTTTCTTTTTTTTCAGGAGAGGACAAGGAATGCCCAGTTTATCATTATCTCACTGAGAAACAACATGTTTGAGCTGGCCGACAGACTGGTGGGGATATACAAGACGGACAATTGTACCAAGTCTGTGACTGTCAACCCCAATAACCTGGTTCTGCCCCTCCAGGAGGTGAATGCCAATGGCTGAGGTGCAGATTCTCTGTGGGGCTCTATCAACAGGTGCCCCTTTCAGTGGTGACAATAAGACACTGGTCTCAAAAGACTAAATTACAAGATAAAAAGCATATATCTTGTAAAAAAAAAAAGTTATTTTTCCCGATGGTGGAGGGTAGAGGAAAAAAATATAATAGATATGCAGATGTACATAAGATCATTTTAAAGCTGAACTTTTGAGATTTTTATAAAAACCACTGTTCCCTCCATTTACCACAAATGTGTTCATCATTGATTTTGTATACATTTTTAGCACCAAGACTATAATATGCATTCTTAATTAAATTGTACAAAATAGTCTGGGACCCGGATATAAAAGTCAGAAAATTATATTTCATTGTAACTATTTTTTGTTTTCCTTTAAATGTTATTTCACACTTTTCTCTCGTCTTCTGATTTCCTTCAATCTGGTCTTTTTCTTGGCAGATCCTTTTTTAAACCATTATTTATTAGGGCCCCGCAAGGATTTGCGGGTGCCCTATAGTAATCACTCTGTCCGTCCGTCTGTCCGTCTGTCTGTCCGTCTGTCACTCTTCCGTCCACAAATTTTCTGTTTTTTTCTAATAACTTTTTTTATGGTTGCTCAATCAAGTTCAAATTTGGTATGGTAGTTCAGTAGGCAGAAATACATATTTTGATGCTAAGTTTGGTTCTCTATGTCTTCTGGTTTGGAGCTGGGGTGGTGGGGTAGATTCCTTAACTATGCATAAGAATGAACGGGCAACTTTTTTTATGGTTGCCCAATCAAGTACAAATTTGGTACGGTAGTTCAGTAGGCAGAAATACATATTTTGATGCTAAGTATGGTTGTCTAAGTCATCTGGTTTGGAGCTGGGGTGGTGGGGTAAATCCCTTAACTATGCACATGAATGAATGGGCAAAGAGAGATAACTGCTGAGAATGTTCCATTGTATACTTGGAAGGCTGTGCAATATTTGTCATTTGGGATTAATTAACATTCTACATGAAGAAAATCCTTAGCTTTATCTTTACCTGTCACATTGAGATTAATTACTGCACTACCTGTGTCTGCAAATGAACTTTGTTTTGAAGTTAAGGTCAATTTTGAATGATGTGTAGTATTGTGTACATTCTTTGAAATATGGATTTAAAATACATGTATAATATTTTTACTTTATTTTGGTTAAAATACTGTACACAATGATTTATGATAATTTTATTGAATTCTAAAATCAAGATATATATTAAGATATCCTTTTTCACTATTTTTTTTTTATTAATTATTTTATTTTTTCTGCCTTGATGCTTGTTAATTTTAACAGGTAATCAGATAATAACCCCATTCTGTCATTTCTGAAAAAAAAATCATTGTAAATTTAGAAGAAAAGGATGAGAGAGGAGAACAATTAATCCCCTTGGATTGATTATCTTGCTTGCTGCAGAAAATTTAGAGGCTTATCTCTATCTGTCATATGAAGATTAAGGAACACCTTTGTCTGCAACTGATGTTTGTTTTGAAGTTGAGGTCAACCTGGGTATACTATGTATTTGCATTCACTGAAGGCTTGCATTTTATAAAACACCTGTTTAAATGTCGGTCCATTTTAAGTTTCCGTTTATTTTCTTCACAAGTGTTGCAAATACTGAAATGAAATTTGGTATACAGGTTTATCAGGTAAATATCTAGGTCAAGTTTTGTTTTGGGTATGATCACTCTATTTTCAACAGAGTTATGCCCCTTGGACTTACAAAAATTCCACTTAGCAGTTTCCGTTCATTTTATTTGCAGAGGTTTGCACATATTGAAATGAAATTTAGTATACAGATATATCGGATAAATATCTAGGTCAAGTTCTGTTTTGGATTTGCAGAGGTTGCACATATTGAAATGAAATTTAGTATACAGATTTTTCAGCTGAATATCTAGGTCAAATTCTGTTTTGGGTAGGATCACACCATTTTAGACAGAGTTATGCCCTTTTGGACTTAGAAAAAATCCAATTTGGGGGGAGGTGGGCATAAGTGTTTTACAAACATCTCTTTATGATAACTTGCATTTGTGTAAAAATTCTGAAGGTCAAAAGTAAAGAAAACTTTGGAATGTGATACACCTCAAGAAAATTAATTGGGTCATTTAGGTAGGTAGATATCCAGAGCAAAGAATGTTTCAAGGTCACCATCATAATTGACTCAAAATGAGATTGCAGCGGAAAGCTTGGTGCTCTGCAGAATGCAAAGCCTAGCATCATCAGTTTTCACAGACTTAATTTCCATCAGACTTGGTTGAGAATCTGGGGAATTGAAATAATAGTTGATGCAAAATATGTAGAACCATGCACTTTAAACTGAAAAAAGAAGTAAAAGCCTCATGGTGGAATCCCTAGTTTGTAAAGGCCATATTTGATTTTATGAAACATGCAAGACAGTATTGCCACTTCTGTAAAGAAGCCAACTGAGGTCAATTTAAAAGTATATAGCCATGAACTGTTTCAGTCTGGAATTGAACATCATACATGTATTTCCAGTTTTACATAAAATCTTTGTCTCAAAGAATAGCAAAGCCATGAGCAACCATTGTTTATATGGAATCTTCTAAGGTACTGTAGACTGATAATGACCCCTGGGGCAGGGTGGGGTACAATTAGAATAAACTGTGTCTCGGGACAAGCCCTCACCACAACAGGGTCCGTAGGACAATATCATTTTAATGATAGAACATTCTGTCTAGGCTACAATAGGTAGTCTTGGTTTTGCATGGGAAAAAAATTGAACCAGAAAGTCATGATCAGACATTTTTAAAAATGGAAACAACCATAGGTACTGAGGCATGTTCAACAGAGCGAGTGCTTATCAAAATTCCTTGTACCTCCAATAGAAATATTCCTGAGTGCTCGATCTGTTGAACAGGCCTCCTGGTATTATTCTTTATCTTCACAAAAAAAAGAGGTTGCAAAGGTACCATAAATCTTGAAGTATGCAGATTTAATGGTAATTTTAATTTAGTTCCCCATGTACAAAATACTTTTCTTTCATGGGAAATTATATCAAATCTGTTGATGATATTTATTGACAGACATGAACACAGATTTTTTGTAAAGAATTTTTAATCACGAATCATTGGAAACTAATTTTAAAAATAATAAATATCAAGCCGGCTATGTTTCGACATGTAAACACATGTATACTAAGTCCTTTAATATCAGTGTTGTAATACACGTTACATTTATATAAAACAAAGCTTCATATTTATATAAAATACACATACTGTAAAAAGTGATCAGTAGACTTAATGAAATTGATGTGCTCAGTGTGGTAAAACAATTATATAATTTTAAAATACTGAGTAACTGATAAAATTGAACCTAGCGAAGATGATAAAAATTGATTCACTTCAATTCTTTTGAAATTTGGTAAAGGATGCATGTATACATTATAATAATCAAGACTATCCCCAGAGGAAAACTCAGAGGTAGCATCATCATTGAAATCTGGGATTCTTGCAAAATGCAGAATAAAAGCAGGCATTTTTACAACCTGTAGATCATTTTAAAAATGCTTCCCACATTTCTCTAACACATTTTTAAGTAAACATGGATAACATGTGGTAATCTGAATTGTTAAGTAAAGAACATAGAGGTACTGTGCATGTGAATAAAAAGTTAACCCTTTCAGTCTGTGCACTGAAAAATTACCCATTTACCCCTAGGTCTGAAACTATATATGTATTGTTCCAACTATACTTTCAGATTGAAAGTACCAGGTACAATATCATGCAGTATCTTTCATTCCTAGCAAGTGTCTAGTAAGCTCTAACAAAGAAACAAAGTCCATTTTGCACTTCTGGCAGCGTTTGGTGGAATCTGGTTCCACATGAACATTTTTCACATGGACGTTCAATTGGCGACGGGACTCAAATTTTTCATCACAGCATTTACAGACGTCCCCTGCATGGAGCAACATGTGTCGCTGTAGATAGTTATTGTGAATAAAGCTCTGGCCACAAGTCTCGCACGTAAAAGGCTTGTTACCCGTGTGCTTGATGCGTATATGATTACGCAGAAGACTGTCATGTTTAAACTGTTGATGACAGAACTGACACTCCAAGTTCTTTTGCTCTGTATGGATGTATTTATGAACTTTCAAATTATATCGCCTACTAAACACCTTGCCACATTCAGAGCAAGTGTGGGTTTCTCTTTCTACATGTCTACCTCGCTTTCTCACACCTGGCCCCTCTTTCCTCTGTGATTTATTTTTTTGACGATTCTTCCTCTGTCTAGTTAATTTTCCAGAATCTAATTGTTTGGCTTGTTCTGCTGAGTTATCTTCAGTGTCTTGTTTACTGTTAACTGGAGGTTCCTGAGTGCTGCTTGAGTCATTAGCTGGACTAGAACCACTGGGAATTCTACGGATCTGAAATGACTTTCCTTGGTTTTGGTCACTTACAACAATCATTTCATCTTCCTGAAGGAGGCTAATGATGGATTTGCTGAATCCAGGCAAGATACGATCAATTGTGTCATCACTGGCTAACCTCCCAACAGAAGACGTTTTGGTGTTTAGAACATCTTGGTAAAGTTTATTTAAATCCAGATCAGACATTTTCTCCAAGGTAGGTAAAGTCATTAAGAACTGACTAGAAACATTCCCTTCATTATCTGACACTTCAAATATGAAGGTATCATCTTTCTTCAGACTGCTCTGTCCAGCTGTTGTTTCTTCATCAGATAAGATGGTGGTGGAATTGCTGGCATTAGAATCCTGTCTGGTTGGTCGAGACTCAGGGAGCAGAAAAGATAAAAGGTCTAAAGTGTTGCCTGATGCTAGAGAAGCAGCTCTGGTCATTCTTGTAGTACTTTCTTTGTTCACACTGCATCCTGCTTGACTATTCAGGCTTTGGTCACTAATCTGCTCTATCATGATGGTGTCAGCTCTGGATAAACTATATGCCTTGTTTTCACTTGCAGACCTAGATATTCCAAGATTCTGGTTTTTGTTAGCACAAGAATCACCGATCAATACAGTGTCAGCTCTAGATAATCTAGATTTATGATTTTCACTAGCACTTCTTGATAATTTAGAAGTCTTGTTTAAGCTGGCAGTTTTCGATGACCTTAGGGTCCAGTTTTCCACGTTTTGTATGTCTTTGTTTGATATTTTAAGAGATGAACCGAGAGTCAGGATTGCCCCTGCCACATCCTCTATTGAAGTCTCTGGATTATCCCGACCTTTGACTTGGAATCCTTTGGAATCTTCTCTAAGCTGTGGTGTGATTCTTTTCCTCTTTCTTGGACCAACCTCCTGAGGATTTGTAGTCAAGCTTAGGGATGAGGAACTTATGTCAAGGGATGAAGTCCTAAAAAATTTGCTATGATCCTGAAGATGGGTTTGAAAGATTTTAGTATCATTGAAAGTCTTGTAACAGTAAATACAATGTATATTAGATCCTTCTTTAGAGTGCTTCATATCAAGATATCGCAGTCCACAAAATTCACATCCTCTGATTTCCATTAATTTATTGCTTTCGATTGGATGAACTTCAAGCTTCTCTTTATTACATACTGGACATGTCTCTATTTCTTGACTCGTGTTTGGGCTAAAGGAAGTTTCCTTGGATCCTCTGATCTGAACAGATTGGCGTTTTCTTGCTACCACTTTCCTTTTCAGAGGCATTCTTATTCAAAAGATGAAAAATCTGCAAAAGATTTAGCTCCAAGATAAGAAAGCAACATTTTCAAAACATTCAAGCGTAAGAACATGAAGAATGGGAATATAAAATCAAAAGTAGTGGTAATTAATGGATAAATCATACGAAACCTCATGTTTATAAACAGATAAAGGTTGTTAATTTAATGTACAGTTATATTGTCATTAACACTGATTAAAATTGTTCTGTTGTTGTTGATATCTCAGATTTTCGTTCCAATGCAAAGACACGTGGATCATTTATTAAATGATTTAAAAGATGATTAACACAAAAAGCATCATTACCATTTATGGATTTACATTTTTTTTATTAAGTAAATAATCAAAAACATGTATGCTGCAGTTACTTACCAAAAATACACCACCAATATACCATCTACAAGATGTCTGGATATGAACGTTGTTGTTGTTGTTGACCTAACCGGAATTTTTATTTCCTCGTACAAGGTTTTTATTTCATCTTTGTCATTTATATGTTTGTTGCAGTCTAAACAAGCATTTTCTTCAATACATCAACTTGACATTGATTTAACTTGTCATCATGTCTCTCGAGAGCCCAACTGCTTCTCCTCTTCGGAAATCAACCAAATTTGAGGGTTCTCCGTCTCGTTTATTCCTGACAGCTCTCTGTGCAAGTCTTGGCCCCTTCACATTCGGGTTTACAATTGGTTACAGCTCGCCTGCAATTCCGAAATTGGAACAAGAAAAACTTCTCGATGGGAAAAGTTTAACAGGATGGTTTGGTGCTATGATGACAGTCGGTGCCATTTTTGGTGGTCCTTGTGGAGGCAAGTTAATCGAGAAATATGGCAGAAAACAAACGTTGACAATAGCTTCCGGGATATTCTTTTTGGGATGGCTTATGACGGGATTGGCGTCAGGTATTCAAAGCCTCCTGATTGGTAGAACTTTGTGTGGATTTGCAAGTGGTCTAATAACAGTAGCTGCCCCTGTCTACTTTGCTGAAATTTCTACAAAGACACTGCGAGGGTTTCTTGGAGCAAGTATGCAATTGTCAATAACCATTGGCATTGTTGCAGCATATGCTATAGGAATGGCATGTTCCTGGTCTATGTTAGCATTCTTTGGTGCATTGCCTGCAGCATTGGCGATATTGTTACTCTTCTGTATTCCAGAGACACCAAGATATCTTATTCTGAAGAACAGGAGAAAGGATGCATTGCTAGCATTGGCAGCTCTGAGGGGGCCTCATACAGACGTGGAGGATGAATGTCGTGACATAGAAGAGGGATTCATGCAGGAATCAGGATCCTCTTTCTCGTATTCCGAGTTTAAAAAACCAGAACTGTCTCGCCCCTTGTTCATCTCCGTCATGATCATGGTTTTTCAACAGTTCAGTGGGATCAATGCAGTTATGTTTTACACAGTGTCCATATTTCAGAGTGCTGGTTATAAGAACAGTGAACTTGCTACTGTTGTTATTGGCGTTGTTCAGGTAATCGCAACACTTGTAGCTTGCTTCTTAATGGACAAAGTTGGACGAAAGAAATTGCTAATAATAGCTGGTTCTGTAATGGCAGTGACTTGCACAACATTTGGATATTATTACTTCCGCATCAGTAGTGGAACTCACACAGACATCAGTTGGCTCGCTATCACAAGCCTTGTCATCTACATCATAGGCTTTTCCTTGGGCTGGGGCCCAATCCCCATGTTAGTGATGTCCGAACTTTTCCCAGCCCCAGCACGTGGTGCAGCTAGTGGCATTGCAGTGTTTACAAACTGGTTTTGTGCTTTCCTGATAACCAAGGAATTCATTTTGTTGCAAGAACTGTTTGGACAAGCAGGTACTTTTTGGATCTTTGGTGTCTTCTGTCTTTGTGGTGTTATGTTTGTGTCTAAGTACCTACCAGAAACCAAGGGGAAGTCCTTAGAAGATATTGAGCTTTATTTCCTGGGAAGGAGTATGATGATGTAATTTGTGGGAATCTCATCTACTTGTTAAAATATTTCTAGGGCTGGGATTATGCACTTCACTCTGTACTATAACTCTATACTAATACATATCACAATATTTATGCCACGATATCCTGACATTGTACTCATACTGGTAATTGGTATGAAATTTTCATTCTGTGTTGCATAATCAATATATTTATTGACAAATTTTTTATTAGCTGTATACGTGAGGTAAAACAAAATTTTATATCAAAACATGGAAAAGTGATACATGTATTGAATATCATGTGTTTGGTAACATATTTTGGAATATGTTATTTATTTTATGTAAAAAAAATCAAGCATGGAGTAAAAAAAAAGATAAAGCATGTCTGATACAACTGTATTGTGGAATCATTTTTATTTGTGGGGGTCAGTGTGCCTGGGCAAATAACATTTTATTGGTTCTTTTGGACGTAATTTTGTGGGTAACTTGTGAAACATACAAAAGAATCTATGTATTAAGATGTATGTTAACAAGATACTTCTTCATGAAGATGTGAATTCTTGAACAAGGATAAAAATCCATGTACATTGGTCACCCACAAACATTGATTATTCCACAGTAATTATTTTGAGTGTGAATAAATATTTCTTAACACAAATTAATATGCATTTTGTCCTTGCACAGAATCACTATTTCTATACAAGTATATCATCCCAGCCCTTATAATTTATAATGTTACTTATTTTTTCTACAACTATATGTAATTGTACAGTGGGATATCTTGACATGGTACATAATTACTGCTTTTTGCAAGCACCCAACTTCAATGTTTTGATTTAAACAAGGGATTCTAAAAAAAATTAATTTATCTACATATATCTGCCTGAATTACTTGTTGACATTTCTCCATATGTTTCTTTACTTCTCTGTGTAAGCAATTTTTGTTGTATATTCATAATGTTAATTTATTTTAAACAATATTTTATTATGATAAACATGATTGGATTGGACAGCAGGCACTGCCTATATAAGTCCTTTCCACAATACAAGGTCAAAAACATACATGTACAAGTAAATATTATTAATATAACATTGAAAAATATAAATATATACATGCATATATTCATAATGTTATGAATTGTTATAAAATATTTATTTTATTAATGTTAGTGTATGTTGTTTTATAAACCTCCTCAATGTATTACTGTATAATGGTATAAAACCATCAGGCTCCTGTCAAAATCTGTTCAACAGTAATGTATACAGGTACTGCAGTATATATTTGTGGAAATCCAAAATGCTGTTGTAGAGAAAATATTTGTTAAATGACCATCTTGTTTGGAAGTCATGGATCCTACGTAACCATTTTCAATACATGCACTTCAATGATCAATCATTCCATAAGTCTTTAACATGGGCAAAGCCCGGCAAACAGTAAAACATTAATATTTGTTGCAATTATAGTTTTCTGTGAAGGTTCATTTATGTCCATGATCCACTATTTTATGTACTAACATTTAAAAATATTTTTTCCAAACATAAATAAGTGTACTGTTGATTTATTGTTCTGAAATAACATTTTATTATACCTGAATGAGAGGGAGTTATTTACCTTTGTCTGTCTGTTTGTGAGCTTTCTCAACAACTGCTCTTCACAGATGCTTGAAAATTTAGCACTCTCTTTTAATATGGTGGAATTCATTTTGTATAAATTTGATGTCAACATGAGAGAGTGTATTTTCATCAGAGCAGGGGTATAACTTGTGAGTAATGAGCATTTGCCCGTTTTCTTGTTTGTTTTTTTCATTTATTTATAACATTCTCTGTTGTACTGCATTTATTTCAGTTGTATTATATTAACTGATCTATATTTACATGTAATCATCTTTTCTCACTGCAAAATAAACTCTTTATAAAAAGTAACTTCGGTTATTAATGGGAAAAAAAGGTATGTTTAACTTTTGCTATTTATAAAAGAAAAAGTATGTTCATAGTGGAACTTGTTTATTTTTACTTTGTGATGTATGAAGGTCTACTCAGAATATCTGTTAAGAGTTGTAATTCTTGACTCTATGTACCATAAAGAAGGTTGAATGCACAGTGCTTAGATTGTTTGCTCTAGACTAATGGAATAAAGAATTTAACCTAGCTTATGTAGCAGATTTGAATCCTGCCATGGAACCTTGAGACTGGTCCTTCGAAAGAGACCGTATAAACCTAGGTTTTGGCATGAAAAAGATCCCTCATTGCTCAATTGAGTCAGAGAATAGGTTTGAATTTGCAACTCTGGACTGGTAAGTGGTGACATCTCCATATGAGGGAAAATTTCTCAAGAGGGATGTTATAAAATAAAAAAATAAACATAGGTGTAACAATACAGTTCTACCCTGTCCCAGTTTCTAAACTCTCCAATTTATTGCTGTGGTGCTCAGTTGGTTTCACAAATTGATAGTGATGAAGATTTTTAAAAAAGAAAAGAATTAAGTTTGTAAAGAGTATGGTCCAACCCCATGGTATAAGCCTAGCCAAACAAAGACACCGAAAGGCGGAGCATACCCTTACAAAGAGCATATCTATATAAATCTAGGCAGCATAGGACATTGATTCTGAAGCAAATTACATAATTTCCATTTCATACAGTATTAACTCGCATGACCATAAACACACGCTCATCGTGAGGGGATAAAAAATCTATGGTTCAGGACAAGCCCTCATCACATTGATCCAGGTCTATAGGACTTATCATTTTGACAATTAGATCATTCATCTAATCTAAACCCTGAGGAAATTCAAAATATTTGCACATAGTAATCGTGACCAGTCGGCAGGGGATGCTCACTCCACCATGGCACCTGATGTTTTAGAGGTCCATGTTTGCTCCACTCTAACATTTGTATTGTTTGAACAGACTTCTGAACTTGAATACTGTTCGTTATCTCCACATATTTCTTTTAACCCTTCAACTATAAAAACTTATTTTCAAATTGGATTAAATGGGCCATGTACTTTCAGTAGAGAATAAATGTTTGATGCCTGAGACAACCATTGATAGCAAAAGATCACCAATGTCACTCGCTATGGAATAATCAATACACTAAAAGAAATGATATAGATTTCAATAACATTTTTACATACATACACAAAGGGAGTGAAAAGGGAGAAAACTCTTCACTATTTGATCATCTGGATTATTGTCTTTGATGATAACTTTACTAACTTAATATGATACAATCACATGTACTGGTATACTGTCTTAGATGTTAGAATAAAGTATTGACACACAGAATATCCTCAAGTGTGCACTGATTTATAATGTTGAAGGTCACAGGTTTTCTGATCCACACTGGATTCAGACTGATTCCATTGAACTCATATGGTGGCTGTGATAAAAAATTCCCTCAAAGTCATCTATTAATGGAGTTGAGCTGTTCTTGAATATCAGAAAGAGTACTCATGCTGCAAAAGAAGAATTCTCCACATTATAACTGTATACTAAGCATTTTCAGTAAATGAATAGGCTCAACTTGTATATATGCAAGCTTTAATATTGAATTACTAATGCATGTACATGAGATCAAACATCAGACTTAAAAGATTCTGAATCATTCACTTTTCTCAAAATTGACAATCAGTGAAAAAGGAATTAAATTATGACTCAAGAAATATTGAAAAATACTTGGCAATGTTAATTTAGCTTTGAGATTTACTATATTGAAATCTCATAAATTTTTAATAAATATATAAAAAAAGACAAATTAATTGTAAAATATTACCTTCTTTCTATAGCTGACTCTCTAACAAAAGAAAGTACAAATACATGTTTAGTTCCAGATATTGCATTAAATAAAAAAAAAGTTTTCATATTTTCATAAATTAATACAGGTACCTAGCTTCTTCGATCCTTCTTCATTTATAATTTTGCATATAATTAAATACAATACATTTAGAATGAGCAAATCACAGATACTTACTGATATTCTAGCTGAGTTTTTATTGTTATCATTTTCTTCAATGACTGTAAAAAAAGATTTGTAAACATTAGTTTATTTTCGGGGAGAGAGAGATAGAGAAAGAAAAGGATAGAGAGAGAGAGAGAGAGAGAGAGAGAGAGAGAGTAGTTACCTCTGATGAATTATGGATGACGTTCTCCTGACAGGAAAAATTCTTTGCTGCTTGTGCCAGAAGCTAAATAAAGTATATGATTTTAAAAAATCAGCACATATCATCATTGTCTGTATATATCAATATCTGATTCTGATCTAACTACTTCGAGGAAATTCTGGCTACAGCAACAAACAATAGTGGGCGTTACTACCTCGTTGGATTTTGACGTTTTTACCACGTGTCTTACAAGGGACCCAACGTCTTGTACATTCTGTGCAACCTTTTCGTTCAGCCTATTCTTTGTTTCTTGATTCCAATTCATTTTACGAAAATGAAAATGACACTTTAGTTTTCCGGGTTGGAAGAGTCTTTCTTTTATGGTGCAAATTTCCCTTCCGATGTCTTGTAAGCCTGGAGAAATTGTAAATTGTCGGACGACAAAATGATGAAATATGGGTGATGTATTGCTGAAAAAGTTTGATTAAGTGTAAAAAAGAATGGCCTACAGTCGTCTGTCCTCCGAGGACGAGCGGTATGTTGCCTGCAAATGATGTTTTAGTAGCTTTGCCCGATTGAATAACCATGAAAGCATGAATCCTGAAAGATTAAATATATTTGATTGAACTGTTGAGTTCTTGATAGTAAAAATATACATTGTTAGTAAATTGCTCCCTTCATAAATCCTTTTCAATTATGTGATCTACATGTTTCCACACAGACAACAGTAGGCAAGTTAACTGTACATACATCATTATATGGCAAGAAATTAATACTAACTTTGACTTTCTACATATAATTTTTACTGCTGTAGGAAGTGTTGCTGGGTCTGTTTTGCTACAGTAGAGGATGACCGGGAGGCTAAGTGGGTGAAGCCCTGCAGATGTCGGGGAACCACCAAATGGGTCCACCAGAGCTGTCTCCAGCGGTGGGTGGACGAGAAACAGAAAGGGAACAGCTCAGCGGAGGTTTTCTGTCCACAGTGTGGAACCAGATACATCATAGTGTTCCCAGAGTTTGGTAGGTCTCCATTCAGCAATTCAAACTCTGGACCTGAAAGTTTTCCCTTGAACTCAATAGCTGTATAAGTTCTCTCATCAGTATGAAACTGTTCAAACATGCCCAGTTACAGTTACTAATATCATAAAACCATATACTCTCACAGACTAGTATCCCAGTTTGGTAAAGTCCTTTGTCTTCATTATGGCATCAATTATAGTGTTTCAAGAACATGTTGTCTTCCATCCTGTATATATATATTTCCAAACATGATTGTTCCAGATTTTGGCAAGTTTTCTGTTAGCAAATATAGCAAAATTTTTGTTGTTGTTTTCATAGTATGAGGAAAAATTTATGTCCCCATTTAAATAGGAAAATGAACACTGTAGAATGATCGTATACTCCTCTATTCTTAAGACATTATATATAAAAACATGGGATGAAAACAAGAATAATCATTTTCAGGTTCCTTTTTAAAATGTGTGGATACAGTTGATAAAATGATTCAACACATTAGTCCCTTTGGGGTTGGTATGCTGTTCTGTGCTGGTGTTTACTGGAGTGCATTTACCTATGGATTTATAGTAGTTTTACAGGTAAGATTCTTAGTTTTTTAATAAAATCTTGATGCTTTTTTAAACCTGAAAATAAGCTGTAAATACTTTGACAGGTAAAGTTCTTTTGATATATTATCTGACTTGCTTATAAAGCAATAAACAGAAATAATGTTCTGTCAATTTCTGATAAATCTTGAAATTTTGAAATCATGGTGGCATTAGACAAGTTCTAATAGTGGTATCGGTAAATTGTATTTTGTGTTATCTTTCAAAAATATAAGAGTTACCTTTCTTGATATGTAAGAACAGTGTGTGACAGATAAATGGCAAAAAAAAAAAAAAAAAAGGGGGGAAAAAAAAATAAATAAATAAAAACAAAGATGAGTAGAGCTAAAATAGAAAAAAAAATGAAAACACACTCTGTGTTTATGAATTAAAATATGTGCTTGGTTTCCTTTATATTTCTGTTGGGACATGTATTCCAGGTGATGGGTACAGAGGAGGGGTACACGTTTATGGAGGAGGTAGAGAATAAGATGTTACTCCTGATCAGCATGCCCCTTATCCCAGTCCTCCTCATCCTCGGGAGGATGATTCAGTGGGAGGACATCCTCCTCAAGCTCTGGAGGAGACACGCCCCCAGGTTCCTCACCAAATTCTTCACCAATGGTTTGTACCTGATGTACACTTTATATGATGATTATATAAATTATAAATGTCAGAGGATCAGGACTTTTTTGCAAAGGTGCTCTGGGAATTGAAATTTAAAAATCTACTGTATATTTCAGTAAACTTTCAATGCAGACTGATTAAAAACAATTCCCAATCCCCTGTCCTGTTGATAAGATGGCCAAGGGAGGGGATTGGTTCCAATCAGACTGAATTTTACATAAAGAGATTATGTCAAAACATATACTTCAATAGAAAGGGCCGCCTTGCCGAGGTTTCCTGCCGACACAACACGTATAGTGGATCCTGTGTCAGCGACTCGCATTGTCTGTGGGGCTCTGGTTCTACCCAGCTGTGCAGTCTTATGTGGAAATCTCTTGTTCAGATCTGTTCGCTCCAACATGCAGAGAACTATGATGGTAGCAGCTTTTATTTCTTTTTTGGAGAACTAAAGGTTTCATTATCATTCATGTTCATATTTATTACTCTGCAGCCAGAAGGGCAGAGTGGGATTATAACAATTATTTCTGAATTAGCTTCCAGTAATGACATGATTATACATAGGTCCTAGTACTGACTTGGATGAACAGTTTTCATTTTTTTTTCCACTTTAGGGAGGAATATCCTTCATTGCATTCAAAGGAGCCATTAAAATGTATTACAAACAACAGCAGTACATTAGACAGGCCAGGCGAGTGATACGGGACTACGAGGAGGACGATATGTTCTCAACTCTGACCTCAACGTAATTAGTAACTGTACATTTTGTGGAGATCTGTGATATCAGAGCGAAAGCAATATGTAGATAAGGAGACTCACAATTTACAGACTTAAAAACAATAAAGGGCATTGTGAGAGGGCAATAATTTTTTATAAAGCACCTTTATTTAGCATAATTTTTTTTAATTTTAAATCCTTAGTTTCTTAAACTTGAAAGGATATTTCATGGAGGTTTTACTGAGGAAAGTGGGTGATTTGGTTGGTATAAGAGAAATGGGAATATTTACTAGTAATAGACAAAGGCTTAGAATCAACTGTGAATACTTCAAAAAGAACACCTTACTTTTAAGAAGATTATTATTCTTTTCAACTGATTCCAGTAGAAAAACATCACATTCAAAATACTAAGAAATGCATTTAACAGACTTTTGTCGATGAGTGAAATAACACCACTCCTTTCATCTTTAATGTACAAAATTTTGGGATGTGTTCTTGCCAAAAGCTCAATTATTTCAGTACATGTATACATGTAGTATTACACTTATCTAGATACTAATATTTAAAAGTATAATCCAAGAGCAACATCAAGTCAATATCAGGTACTGTTAACATACATTAATTAGCACACTCTAAATGTACATGTAGTGCAATCTCCCTATTCCACTGATTTATGGTGTTCAAAAGTATTACTTAGATCACTGTTTTTGTGAGATTTTTAATCTATATTTATAAATGAGACGAAATTTTCACAAATTTTGGTAATTGACCTCCTCCCAAGTAATTTTGCATAGATGCTTGATTAATCAACGAGCGACCCTTCACTTTAAAGGAAGAAGAAGAAAGGAAACATAGCTACTATATGCTTGTGCCCCTCAACAAATACGTCTGATGACTTCTTTTTTGCTTGTAAAGGAATTTTTGGTAGTTGATAGTGCCCCCTTAACTGAAAATATACGACAGATCCTTTGATCCGCCCAGATATATCGCTACTTAAATCTATGTGAGTGGATCAAACGATGATCTGATTTTAATCAGGTGTAAAAGTTTTCTGTGCAATATATTTATACAACACAGCAACAGAGCATTATACGATAATATTTAAAATAGTATAAAACTATCACTATTACATTAACACTTATTCTACACATGTAAATGATGATGCCAAAGAGCACACATGTATCTGAGTGCGATCATTTTTAAAACATGTTACATGTAATATGTACAAATAAGCTGATGTTACAGGGATTTCAATAACTTCGTTTGAAATAAAAAAAATCAGCATTTCGTACATTCTATTGTTAACATAATGTATTATAATTATAATACCTTGTAAGCAAATCTATATGGCCATTTGGGGTCATATCTAAAAATTCTCTGACTTCTATAATTTTTTAAACTAAAATTTGACTACTGTATGTTCTGTCTTCCTGGCCACGGTTAATGCACAGAGCTCTCGTCGGTTGCTTACTCCTTCTTAGGTCTATGACCTGTTTTCACCTCTAGATTTTTGTTTTACGCCCCATATTACAGCTGCATGGTGTGTTAACTGTGAAATACAGATAAGAAAAATGTTAAAAAGTACTAAGGCGAAATGGGAATTTTAGTATTTGCAAATATTATTACTTGTTTGATATAAAAATTTGAACGATAATTTTTTTTTTAGATTGAACTGGAATTAATGAATATATGTATATATAGTGAATGAAATAATAAATGCAATACTAAAAAATACTTTAATGCTAGATATATTAAATCTTTTTCACCTTAATTCACCTGAGAGCTTACTAAGGCGAAATGGGAATGCTAAATTTTACCTTTGAGCTCTATATATATATATAGGGTATTGTTTTTAAACTTTTCCCCTGATCATGGTTCGTTATTTTCACCCTTTTTTGGTTTTGCAAAATCATGAAGTGATATGACGTTAACGTCCTAATATTGTGTTGATAGTAACTAAAGGACAACTGTTCACCAAATATAACCTTTTTAATATAGAAATGTTCATTGAAACCCCTAATACTTTCTGTCTGTTAAATTAATGTAGTAAGTTGGTGTAAAAAATAATACTGAAAGAACTTGGAGTTGGAATTTATCCTCAATTTTCTTTTTTTCGCTTGTCAAATTCGACTTTTTTCTCTGACCCCCCCCCCTTCAAAAGTGATGCTACGTCACTACTATGTCACCGGCTTTCGTAAGAGACTTAACATGACTAAATCAACTTGTATTTGTTAAAGAGTGATTAAATATGTATATAATACATCGTTTCTGAAAAAATTTATATATTTTAAATGATTTAATCGAAAATAATATTTTCCGTTTTCCGTTCCGTTCCGCTTTCCGTTCCGTTTTCCGTTCCGCGTTTTAGCAACACCCTCAATCTTATCTCTAGAATTATAAAAGATATTGAGGATTATTGAAAGAAGACCTTTGAAATCTTAAGAATACATTTTTCAGAGTGTTATATTTTTGTGAATTTAATTAAAACAAAAAAAAGAGGAGTTTCAAGCGGCAACCAGTGACCCAAGGTTCAGCCCTTTTGCGAAAATTTTATCTGTTCTTAATTGTTGAATTCTTTAATTTGCATATTCTTTTCAAAATGCTTTCATTGAATGAAATTCAAATATTTAAAACAATCAATAAATATATCAAACCTATATATTAATGTAAAAACAACACTTAAAAAGAAAAACAACCAATAATGAAAAGTGGAAAAAGTATTCGGATAAACATTCTGATGAACATGTTAATATATACTTGTACAGTCAGGCAGTAAAGCACACTGTATAAATCTTGTCTAAAAAAGGAAAGATGTTGTATAATCCTAGTGAAAAATTATATTTAAATCAGATGATGTATGTTATATATATATATATACAATTCATGAGGTAAATATTTATTGCAAACCACAGGACACATTCATGTCACCAAAGATAAAATGTTAAACACACATTCCATTCTTCTACTTGTTTATTGAAGACTTTAACAGTTAATATTGAATAATGATTGGCTCATACACTGATCATTATGTGTTTACTATGATTTTCCAGGCTTTTATTTCATTGGTGGACATGATTTAGTTTTGTTTTCCATGCTCTCTCATTAATGAGGCTATGGTTGTTAAGGGTTATGATTCTGCTATGGTTTTCCAGGTTCTTGCTCTCATTGGTTAATATAATTTTGCTATGGTTTTCCAGGCTCTCTCATTGGTTGATAAGATTAGGCTATGATTATCCTGAATCTCTCATTGGTTGATATGATTTGGCTATGATTTTCTTGAATGTCTCATTGGTTGATATGATTTGGCTATGATTTTCCTGAATCTCTCATTAGTTGATATGATTTGGCTATGATTTTCAGGAATCTCTCATTGGTTGATATGATTTGGCTATGATTTCCAGAATCACTCATTGGTTGATATGATTTGGCTATGATTTTCCTGAATCTCTCATTGGTTGATATGATTTTGGCTATGATTTTCCAGGTTTTCTTATTGGTTGATATGACTTTCCTATGATTTTCCAGGCTTACTCATTGGCTGAGCTCGAGATTCCCTCCAGGCTGTGGTCAGTGACATGGTTTCCAGTGGGGGGCTGTATCTGGTGTCCCTCTGTGCAGTACCCCTCTGAGACTGTGGAACTGGACTTTCCAGCACTGTCTTTGGGCTTTTTGGATTCCCATTCACTGTCCCTCTCTGTTTATCTACGGAAGCTCTCCGACTTTTGGCCTGCTCTGTATCAGAATTCTGGGGTTTTACTGAGCTCTTTCCCATTTTTGACCTCGCTGCCTCTGTTTCACTTTTCTCAGGTACGGCCACACTAGCTCTGGAACCTACTTTTGTCACGCCCTTTGGACTGGGAGGAGGGTCCTCCGTAGGAGTTGGAGGTAGGTCTACTGAAGGGGTACCTCTATTGGAGCCATAAAACTGTGACCCCCATGGTGTACCTCTTAGAGCTGGATTGTTCAGAGAACCAGCAGGAGAGATATGGCCTTGTTGCTGTGGTGTCACATGCTCTTGGGGTTGTGGGGATTTTTCAGTCTGATGAGAATATATTGAGGCCTTTACGGAGGAATGGGACCTATTATTATCCAGGGCCTGGGCAACTCCTTTGGAGACAATTCTTTCATTTTCCCCTTGAATCACTGCTGGCCAGACAACAAAGTCTATTTTATCTCCTGCCATTGTGTAGTAACTAAACAACTTGGTGTCGAAGGTTGACTTTCTTATGACCTTGGTGACAAGGTGCAGTTGAGGTGACTGTATACACATGTACCATGTGACTTCCACACATTTCTGTGTATATCTGACCACCACTGGCTCATTTACATACTGCACATCCAGGAATTCAGGCAAGACTTCTTTGAGGAAAGTCTGAAAATAAAAATATGTTTACATAACCTTAGTTTCTCCTATTTTATTTATCAGTAAAACTGTTGTTACCTCCTGTAGGATAGGAATACACTCTGATGAGGCCATGTCTCTGTATTGTTAGGAACTGCTATAAAAACCTTTCTTAATGAATTGTATAAATCCAGTGATTCAAGACTTTGATACACTAGCATCTATTAACAACATTGGAAACAAAAATTGGACAAATCTGATTGAATCAAGGACTAATACCTCCTATGGGGCATATTAAAACTGTGTACAGTAAATTTTTCATCCGATCTTAAAAATCCTTAGTATATGACACTTTGTATTCTTGTGACAATCATATAATCTTATGTCAGGTTAATCATCCTTCATTCGTAACCAGTTCCTTTCAATTGAAACATGATCCAAAGGTTTTTCAATTCAAAAGTTGATCTTTCAAAAACCTTTAGAACTTATTTCAGTGACCTTGATCCTGTTATACTCAAATAATATCAGGTCCGATCCTTTATGTCAAGTATCTATCCTCTTAAGTTCAAACATATTTTTTCCTACTCCTTTAACCTTAATTTACCTTACCAAGGTCGGGACCACATGCCCTGATCATAAGCTACCTTTGTGCCAAGTTTGAGTTTCCTTTGTTCTCCATCACTAAACTCTTGCATTTTATAATACCGGTATTTCAGAATATTTTCCCTCTCACTTGTTCAATACACTTGGCTAAACATCCACTTTCAATAAAGCAAGCATCTGAACCAAAGCCAAGTTTCCAAGTTGTTTACTTCAAAGGTTTTGGGTGCAGAAACAAGATTCAGAAACCAAAATTAATAAGTTCCTGGAATTCTAATTTCATAGGGAAAAAATAAAGCAGGGTCTAGTTCTTCAAATTCTAATTACCTAATTTTGCTTCATTTTCATCTTCATCATAAAAATAGGCCCCATGTATTTTTTTTTTTGATATGAAAACATAATGGATATTTAATTTAATATCAAAAATTTAATTAAAACACATAACTCAATCTCTCGACATAATTATGAATGAGCTTCCCATGTGGTAAAATGTGGGTTCAATGCCCGCTAAATGTGTAGGTGTAATGGTGCGGGTATACAATCAACTTTTACACTTTTTTAAATATATTTTTACATAAATTACATGAATCATTATTTCCTGCACATGACACCAATATCTTGTCAATGAAAATTCTGGGCCAAGGTTTCTTGTATGAAGACACCATCAATCTTTCCCCTTGTTATAATACCCAGTGTGCATGCACTAACATCTCTTCCTAATAGCCTGTTTAAATTGTCCACCTACTGCACTGACAATTAAAATGAACAGTTCTTTTTATTTAAAACAATTTTATAACAACCTTGTCAGATATGCATTGACAGAATTTAAGATACAATAATAGCATAATAATAACTTATAGTCACACACGTCATGCATCACAGATGTGTGTTCATCAGTTTAAAATTATCAAACAAAAGGCTGTGTCCTGCATAAATGAAAAAAATAAGAAACATGCATCCTATTGCTGAAACCAAAGTCAAATAATTTTCTCTATTTTAAGACTCATTTGAAACTTTTAATGGATTAGTCATCTTCATGTTGTTGTCTCTAGTTTAACAGAAGGGTGAAATTCCTTTCTTTCGTACTATATTGATTTCTCTATAACTCACAAGTATTGAACCTGTAGGAGGAATGAGGGATCTTACATAACACAATCCATAGTGGAAAAATATTTAAAACAAATCAAGCCAACAGCAAAATAAAAGAAGAATTTAAAAATAATATCTTAGCATCAGCATGAACAACAGCTGGTACAGTATACTTATAATTATATGCATAAGAAATACAAACAAATAGTGAGGATTGTTCCAATTCATATTATAGGAGGGGAAAATACTTTTTAAATCTAAGAATAGAAAAGGTTTAACTACTGGTTAGTGGTTCTATTCCATTTAATTCTACCAATGAATACCATGATTGCATAGGTTAGACTTTAAAAGCTACACTTATTTTGACAGACATTGACATTTGCACATACATCACTGTATATGCTAAAAATATGTTTCTACAAACTTCCCTGCACAGTAATGTCTGAAAGCTTTAAAATTACCTGCAGAAGAAAACACTGTATACTATAATGACATCATATCTACCACAGATGAGATGAATTACAGTGCACTAAGTAAAAGTCACTTTTTAACTCACCATTTGTGAAAGAGCAAGAATAATTTCTTGACATTCAAAGCTAAAATAAAGTGAGCTGAATATTTTTGTATTTATTTTAGTGGTAAATGTTCTTTAAATGACCTTTTACGAGTGAGAATTTCATTTTTGTGGTACATGTATCATGCAAGACTGTGAAAATATCTGAATTATATTAATACAAGTAGCATTAAAGATGACTGATATAAAGGACAATTACCAAAATTTGTGAAAATTTCGTCTCATTTATAAATATACTCCCCGTCAATGAAAACGCAACACTCTACTTTTAGGGTGAAAAATTATAAACGGGATATAACTATGTACCAAACAAGTTAGGACATCTTTTACTTTGCATGACGGACTGAACGCGTTCTCGTGTTTATACAGTTATTCACGAAAAGTGCGACGTCACAAGTAATGAAATACAAATATCACATATTGAATAAAATGAGAACATAAAAGAATTTGTTCTTGACAGATATGGTCGCCCGGAGAAACCTCCTCAGGCAGACTCCTGATCAAGACAAAAGAAGTGGACAAAGAAACACAAACTTGTTTCCATAAAAAGAACTGACATTGTACCTGTTTCCAGATTAACAGCTCTGGAGACTTGCTCCGTCGTTTCTGGAGTCTCGTCAACCTCCATTTCAGTGATATTTTAACCTAGATTCCTTTTCCCTCCTTCTCATTTCATTTTATTGAAAATGGCGCCCAACGAGGTCCAAGACCGGAAGTAGTTCTAAGATAATTTTGATTGGTTAAAAATACTAATTCAAGGCGGGAATTTTAAATATTGCTATACGTAAAACATCAGTGCATTTTTTGTTGTAGCATAATGACAATCATGTAGGGACTGTCCCCACTTTTTCTTTTTTCCAGGCATAACTTTTACTAAAGAAAATGGTCATGAAAGACTGGTACCCCCTTTTTGTTGAAGTGTACGATTAAAAAATGGTAATCATTTTTTTTTATTCAAGGAATTTAATAAAAAAAATCTTTGTAAACGAAGCTACGTCCCAGAAAAAAATTAGATATTTCAAGCACACTGGAATTAATGCATCGCCTTACAAATGGAAGGTGTTTTAAATTTCACCGTCGCTCCCACCTTTTCCAATTTTTGGTAGTCCGAAGAAAATGTTTGACTCCTCTGTGATCCCACCCCATGGGCCCAGCCCATCCCCACTACTGTCAAATTAATTTTAAAGTTTTGGCCCTTCCCCCACCATTTTCAGAGTCACAATGACATGTTCAGCTAACCTAAAAAAAAGACATGCAAGTACGTAAGCAAACAAGCCCCAAAAATCCAAACTCCAAAATTCATGAAGGGGGGTGTAGGCTTCGACTAATTTCATTCATTCTTTTATTCATACATTTCAACAATACATATATTTATTTCTTTGTATTATCACAGTATTTTAATTTGTTCTTTCATTAACTTCAATATATAAGAAATATAAACAAATTATTGGCTGCGCAATTGTTTTAAAATGCAGTTTTAAAGTGTGTGACATCAGAATGTATGAAGAAATTCTAAACAAATTTCCATTTGAACAAAATATTGTTTATCACGGTCGATATCGAGATGATGGATTTATAATCTATCATGGGAAAATGGATGGAATTCATTAATTTTTTTCCAAATAGCTAATTCGCATCATCCTCTTTTAAAGTTCACATACGAAATTTCTGACAAAGAAATGAACTTCCCTGATATCTCCCTATTTAGGGGGAAAGGCTTGAATTAGAAGAGATTCTTGATGTTAAAACTTTCATCAAACCTACTAATACTTTCCAGTATCTTAAACGCAAAAGTGCTCATAGCCCTTCAGTTTTCAAGGGCATTATAAAAGGCGAAACCATTCGCCATTTACGCAATGCAAGCGATTCTAAAATAATTTAAAATGCTGTCGAGAAGTTGAAAGTTTCTCTGTTGAAAAGAGGATACAATGAAAATGAGATAAATGACTCAATGAAAAATGTTCTGGAAAATTAGAAAAGAAACCATTTAAATCAAAAAAAGAAAGTTAACAATAATTCTGATATACCATTGACCATGGTTGTAAAGTATAACCCAGCCATTTGTAATAACAAAAACAAAATGTGTTTGTGAAATATGCGCCCGGCGCAACAAAGTTAAAAAGCATATTTTTAGCATATTGGCCACAGTCAAGGTCACAAGGTCATTGATCTTGACGTCATTTGAAAGAACTTAATTAGTTGAGTATGCATACCAAATATGAAATCTCTACCTTTTATTGTTCAAAAGTTATGTTGAATGTTCAAAAAAGGTATTTTAAGCATATAGGTCAAAGTCAATGTCACAAGGTCATGGTGTCATTTGAAAGAACTTAATTAGTGGAGTAGTGCATACCAAATATGGAGTCTCAACCTTTCATGGTTCAAAAATTATAGCGAAGGTTAAAGTTTGCAGACAGACAGACAGACAGACAGACAGGACAAAAACAATATACGCCTCGGATCTTCGATCAGGGCGCATAAAAAAAAATTACTGAAATACTGCCCAGGTAGCACAAAACATTTTCAAAACATTTTATTGGTGTTGTAAAAAGGTTTTTTCGAAACATTTCAGACAAAACATTTTAAATATGTTTTTAAAACATTTCTTTTTCTCATTATAACATTTTAAAAACATTTTTAAAATGTTTTCAAAAAGCTTATGATTAAATCCTTTTGGAACATTTTTCTAAAATATTTTTAAAACGTTTTAAAAATGTTTCAAAAGGCATGTTTAGCTTTCAAATATCAAAGATTTTTATATTACGTTTTAAAAACGTTTTTAAAACATGAAATGAAACATTCCTTTTCCATTATTTGAAACATTGCATAAATACGTCTCTGAAACATTTAGAAGGAACATTGTCAAAATGTTTTTGAAACATTCTTAATTCATTTGAGGGTTTTTATAGCTTCCAAATATCTAAAAGATCTTATAAAACGTTTTAAAAACGTTCTTAAAACATGAAATGAAACATTATTTTTCTGTAAATCGAAAACATTGCATATACGTTTCTAAAACATTTGTAAGGAACATTTGAAATTTTTTTAGAACATTCTTAATATCGCTGTTAGTTAAAAACATTCAATTCCGGATATTTTTAGGTCTAGGCAGTGAAAATGTTTATTTAAAACATTAACTAAAATAATTATTTTTACTACAATTGAAACATTTTAATTATAGTTTTGACATTTTTTAGAAACATTTTCAAAATGTTCTTAAAACATTCAAATAATGTATTATTGCGATTTTTCAAAAATTTAGTTTATGAAGGAAAAAAAAGAAAATATAGAAAGAATATAGTGTTAAAATGAGGAACTGTAGTAATTTTTTAATTGAAAGATTTTTTCCGGTATTTTATAATGATTTCTAGTTTTGGCTTATTGATAAAACAGACATAATTTATATAAAGTCCTTTGATTAAACAAATCAATAAATGAAAGAATAGGCAATTAAAAAAAATTAAAATATAAATAAATGTATAAAATCATAAGCATTAAATAAAACTCTTAATGTCTTTTTAAAAAAAAATAATGCAAATCTGTGATCCACTCCCAGAATTTTACTCTGAGGCATTAGATAGGGATTGGCACACTGGTCAGTTTCAGTGTCTTGATAACCTCTTATGCAATTCTCCTGCTGGGCAGCGCGTTACAGAGTATAGTGGTTTGCTGCTTATCTAGGCCAAATTTTGAATTCTGGTAAACAAGGTGTGCGCGCTTACTTCGTGCAGATTTGAATGAGAAGACTTTGCACCATATAAACCACGACAATAACCTCGGGATTTATTAATTTTGAATGGTAAGAATTATTCCTTCATCATAGACTAGCTTTAAAAAATCATTTAAAATTACTTTTATACTACCAGTGATAATCAATAACTTTGTACAAATGTATGTAGCAATGACAAAGAGTTAAGATTATATACATGTATTTGATTTGAATATTTCAATCTTTAGGCAACACAATTATATCTTTGTTTCAAGTATTCGTTGTCTTTGTGAGATGTTAATCATCAAACAATATTTTGATTTAAAAATGAAATTTCTTTACAGCATGGTGTTGGTTGCATCATCCGTATTTTCGAATTCCCACATTCAAAAGACCCGCCTTTGGTGAAGGCAAAGGTGATTACTCTTCAATAATATTGTCATAGTAATTATTTTTCTGCTTTTTTCAGTGCAAATGAGGAAAGAACTTAAATTTGATATAATTATCTAAAAATATTTTTTGTATATTTCCATTGATTATCTTAAGATACAAACACAATTTTCCTTATCTTTACAGATTGTGCTATTCTCTCCGAGGGGCGGATTCCTTATCGGCCTTTTCAGTGTATGTGATTCTAACTAAGTCTTATAGATCCGCCGCTCTGTTCTACCTATACCATGTAAACAGTGAACATAGGATTTCTGTGATTCTGTTCTTTTAAAATTCAGTGAATGGATTAGACGCCGTTTTCAACCTTTAAAAACCCGGTGACTTGAAAGAAAATAAATTAAAACTTGTACCGAGAATGGAATTTAAATGTGATTAACATATTGAATATGGGTTTGTATTAAAGATTCAAAAATTAAATATAATTTGTGTTTATTTTTTTTTAAATATAAATATTTCATAATTTAATTATATAAAGTAAAAATTCAGGAAAAATACTTTTGTAACCTTGACTTGAATGTTTTGAAAACGTTTTAAAAATCAAACAAATCAAACGTGAATAAAACATTTTTGAAAATGTGTTTGTTACATTTAAAAACAATGTTATGATAACATTTATTGAAATATTTTGTAAAATGTTTTAAAAACATTTAAAAAACCATACAAAATCACGTGATTAAAACATTGTTGTAAAATGTTTTTGTGACATTTCAAGAAAATGTTCCGGAAACATTTGCTGAAAATATTTCACTAAAATGTTTTAAAAACGTTTAAAAAACCATACAAATTCACGTGATTAAAACATTATTAAAAATGTTTTTGCAACATTTTAAGAAAATGATCTGACAACATTTTGCTGAAATATTTCACAAAAATGTTTTAAAAACGTTTAAAAAACCATACAAAATCACGTGATTAAAACATTTTTAAAAAATGTTTTCGCAACATTTT
Source organism: Saccostrea glomerata (assembly GCA_003671525.1). Taxonomy (NCBI): domain Eukaryota; kingdom Metazoa; phylum Mollusca; class Bivalvia; order Ostreida; family Ostreidae; genus Saccostrea; species Saccostrea glomerata. Next base: position 1,252,311 of record PRKT01000043.1, on the reverse strand, counting down.
GAAAATGTTTTAAAAACATTTTAAAAATGTTTTTGTGTTAGCTGGGGGGGTCAATGTGCGTTCTTTGTCCATTTTCTCAATTTACGGATATTTTTCACCAGAAAGCATATGCATACGGAAGAAAGAATTATCTAAGGAGTATATGGATACCTATGAATCCACTGGACACCTTCTAGTTTCATCAAACACCTCAACACATTTCCGAGGATCGGAGCAAGATTGACGCTACACTGTGTTTATGATCGAATATCTGAACAAAGCTTTGCTTTATCGTCATTTTTATATTATTGTTATATATGTTTACAATATAAACGTTTGTACAAATTGTCTGTAAATAAAACAGTTCGTATATAAAGATATTGACGAAAAATACCTCCTGTAGGATAGGGATACACTCTGATGAGGCCATGTCTCTGTATTGTTGTATACTGTATCAGATACTGACCTCCTGTAGGATAGGGATACACTCTGATGAGGTCATGTCTCTGTATTGTTGTATCAGATACTTACCTCCTGTAGGATAGGGATACACTCTGATGAGGCCATGTCTCTGTATTGTTGTATCAGATACTCACCTCCTGTAGGATAGGGATACACTCTGATGAGGCCATGTCTCTGTATTGTTTAGCCAGGCTGCTGATAGGGGAAGTTTTTGACCGAGGAGTGACAGAAAACTCCAGTCTCTTGTCTTCTGTCCACTAAATCATAAAACAATTTGAGGTTGCTTTTGCATTTATCTCAAGTTATTTCAAAACTTAAATTTTGGTTCTATGATGTTTTTCTGCAGTGTGCATTTTCTACATGAATCACAAGTAAAACTTGTTTTATCTATATAAATCTGCTTACTGTAGACAGGGGGCAATAGATTTCTCCCTCCACATTCTTTATCTGAGCATCAGAGATGTCTTTGCAAAACTCATAGGCCGCCTGGTCAGGAAAGGAATGTAAATTAATTTAATTATACATGTTGCTATTTTTAAGATTATTTTCTTTGTTAAGTAATTGTTAGAGTGATTCCTACCCTGAGTATCCTCTGCAGAATGTCCAATACTTTGTCCTCCCTTTGGTTAAGATTGTTGTCCATGAACTCGTATGCCTGTAGCCACTGCTCCGCAAATAATCTCGAGTAAATCTCACTGATCTGAAGAAGTGTATCTCCTCCAAGGTTTGAGTTACTCCCCCTGTAAAATAGTGTTGAAAATCATAAGGAGTTATACTGTAAATAATAATGAACAACAGGAAGACATAAAGAGGGGAGAGAAAGCAAGCCAGAAAGAGAGTGAGAGAGAGAGAGAAAGTCAGACAGTTAGTGATTGAGATAGCAAGCCAGGCAGATAATGAGAGAGAGAGAGTAAGCCAGACAGTTAGTGAGAAGAGAGAGCATACTTCTGCATTGTCTGTAACCTCTGAATCTTGTCCTCTAGATCTTGACACATGCTAATCTTGAGCTGAAGTTCCTGTCTGAGTCTGGTAATCTCATTTTCTGACTCAATGAGTTTTGTTTGTCGCTGTAGTGGGAGGTCCTTTTTACAGTGCGGACATTTCATGACCTCCGCAGATGACCTGCCCTGCTCCCCTCGGATAGCTACATCCTGTCACAAGATTATTTTGAAATATTTAATACAAATAAAGTTATACCAGGTATATAACATAGCATTGTCTGACTGGAGAAATGTCTTTTAAGAATATTCTATCTCAAAGTGTCAAGAAGAGATTGAAAGAGATGGTCAATTTTAGGAAAGTGGAGATGTATGTTTCCATGGAGAAAAAAAATTCAGATAATAGTTAAAATCTATAATTTGTAGGTCAATAGTTCCTCAAAGATATCATTTTTCAAGTATAAGAATTAAATTTTCCTTACAAAATAAATATCTCCTTTTTTCCCTAATTGGCCATGATCACTATGTGCCCTTGATGTCATGGTGCTTTGACCTTTGAGATATGATAATAATTCAAGGTCATGTTATGGACACTTTAATTCATCAGTAACAACATTATATTGTCTCCTGGGTTCCAACATTAAGACATATAAACTACTTTTGCACTAACATAGTCCTTTCAGATATGATGCTTAAGATCATATGGCTTAAGTTTGAGTACATTCCAATTAATATCCGAGAGTCTTTTATTAGTAATTTATTACCTTGACCTTTGATATTATACCTTGACTCAAATCATTATACATGCACACCTTTGGGTTTTGTGCGGCGATATACTGAAACTTGAATTTTTTTCAATGAAAAGTTTTAAATTGAACTAGCTGAATCCACATGTATTTTTTATCAAAAATTTTAGAAGCAAAACTTTTCTCATTTTGATGAACTTTTTATTTTTTTTATTTTTGGTTCAGAGTATTAAAGCTGAACTCAGCTTGTGAATTTATAGGCATACGCCATTTCAATATTACCATTTACAGTATCAGCACCAAAGTATACGCCTTGCATTTGTTACACCTGACTGCTTTATTGTCATAAGTATTGGCATGGAATGGTGACCTGTGTGTTTGTGCTGGTTATCTTGCATTGCCTTTGTTAACCTTTTATTGCAGTTACGTGTATTTGTGTTTATTTGTATACTGCATTGACCTGTGCAACAAATGTAAGTTTCTTTGGTATTTTACTTTCCTGCTTAACAAAAAGTATACAGTTATATATGTTGCTACTGAGTGCTGTGTAGCATACATCCATGACTGCATGATTACACCAAGCAGTGACTATAAGTCAGCCGCTTTATGTAGGGGTCCTCAGATATAACAGGATCCGGTCAAAAATGGCAGATACGTTCCATTGATGAAATGTGTTAAGCTTTAAAGTCCAGTAGACATGGTTTTATGACTTGGAGACTGACAGACAGACAGCTAGTCAGACAGATACAGAATCATGCCCTAACATTTTTTCTCATTTAGGAGACATTGTATATTAAAAGAAACATTAAAATTTTGGAATTTAAATTGAACTAGCTGAATCCACATGTATTTTTTATCAAAAATTTTGGAAGCAAAACTTTTCTCATTTTGATGAACTTTTTTAAATTTTTGGTTCAGATTATTTGCAATCACAAATAGTTGCGAATATATTAAGAGTTGATAGTTGAGTTCCCAGTTTTGGTATGATATTGATTATTCAGAAATCCTCTCTAAAGATAAAATGTTCCGTTGTCCTGTGCACCTCACACTTGTTTAATCCAATAAATCGTCAAATTGATTTCCTACAGACCTTCAGCTTAAGGCCAGATAGGTTATCAGATATTTCATTTCTGTACTCCTCTAATGCACAGTTTGTGTTTTCTATGCTCTGCGTGAGGACATCGTCGTCTTACCCTTATCCTGCTGTACTCCTGCCTGGCCTGCTGGATCAGGGTGTTCGTTATTGGGGTATTCTGGGACAGGGCAGTGAACAGCTCATCAAGCTTGTGACTCATCAGTCCTGACATATCTACAAATAAAAAATTAATAGTTTACCTACATGTTTAAAACCATGTGTTCAATGATTTGAACAGTTTTGATGATCGATGCTTGCATATAAATGTGACTATCCATGGCCCTGTATCATTGGAAATCCCCAGTTGATTTTCTTTCATTCATTTCTCTATCATTAAGTGTAATCAACACCAAATTTCTATGTATGGCACGCCAAATTCACAAAAATTAGATAATCATAGTTTCACAATTGATAAACTAGGTTTATCGACAATTAAATTCATTTTCTTTTTATAACTTCCAGAAATTTGAACTATTAATTTGACATATTTTCCAACAAGTTTATAATTTGACAGTCAGGTACAAATTAAACGTTCAATGTTTGATGAACCTACGTATATTAACATATCAGAAATAGAATAATATCTTTTAGAGTATCTGAAATCAGAAACCTACCTGAACATAATTATTTTCTTATCAAAAGAGGAGGAGAAGAAATAAATATTTTAATTTAGTGTGTACATGTATTTGTAAAATAGTTTTAAAGCTCAAGCAATTGGAACATACATAATTTTAAATGCAAGATTTTTCTCTGAATTTATTTCTATAAATTAAATTGAAAATGAAAACAAATGGTGTTTGAACCAAGCAGCATTTTCTTGTTCATCTTATAAGTCCTAAGGACATTTAATAAAAACAAGAATATGTTCTAAACTGAAATACTTAGAAAGTTGTTTTATAAATCATTGATTTTGAATTTTTTTTTTTCCAGTATACTAATACTTGAAACACAATTTAAAGTTTGCTCAAATAATTTCCTGCTAAGATACAAAACATCAAATTGAATGTAATAACCAAAGTATTAAAGACATCAGATTGCTTGAGAATATACATGAAATAACATTAAAATATTAAAGCAACATTCATCTAAATATACCACAGATATTACCATCTTTTTACGGAATTATCTGATATGAATTTACCTGTCCAAAAATCAGATACATAAAATAATGAAGATCTATTTAAATCTTCAGATAATCACAATAATAATTTAGATAGCAGACAAAGTAACATTTTTTACCTGTTGACAGTTACAGTAAAATCTCTGAAGAATTTCCCATCTTAATTTCTAACATCTTGTTCCAAGTCTCTGCAGTACTGTGGCTTATTTCGCATGTATTAAACAAGTCCCTAAGAAATGATATAAAAAGATTTTATTTATTTGTGCCTTGGCTGAGAAACATTCCAATCTATGATGAAAACCTCCAGTGTGGCTTCAAAGTTGTTTAAATCCTGGTATCAGTGGCATTAATAGAAAATGCATTTACTCATGAAATCCCACATGTGGACCAGCAATACTAAATATGAATAGGGAATCTCAGGTAGACTTTTAGTTCCCTTTGACCTGTTTTAAAGTTCGATATTGAATGTTGTAAATATAAATAGGGGGCGTTTTACAAAATTAATGAAAAGAATAAAGACCATAACATTTACAAAGAATTGGTAGACGTGACGGATCCATCAATGCTTCAATGATTGGTATATAAATATCCATTTACTCAAAATATGACTGAAACTTTTTAAAAACAATGAATTTACAATACGTAAATTTTGAAATGGAAGAGGGGATAACATTGTCTTTTGTTTATGCTGTAATGAGATTTACTGGTATAAATTTAACTTCAGGGATAAGAAACAATTCTGTGATCTTTTTTTCCATTTTGTGTCAATTTCTCATGATATTCAATTGTTGAAAGTGCCTTAAATGTTTGTTGAAATAAAATAACAGTTTTTAACTGAGATCTTTGGTTTGATGTTTATTACCTTTGCATCTTTATATGTTTTGAGAGGATTATGTGTTTGTCAATTAGTTTTCTGCTGGATGAAATAGTTATAAGGAAGATGCATTCTTGACATAGCACCCAAGATAACGTACATTTATTAAGGTTCATTGACTCTCTGAAAAGAAAGATAACTCCTGCTGGGATTAAATGGTTCCCTTAAAAATTGTCAAATTAATATACCATATTTGTAAAATTGTGAACTGAAGGGTATGTTTGAATTACATATGTATTTGCATTTTAGTCATAGTTTTTTTGTTCAAAAAAAATAATAACTTAATTTTGGTTGGAATGTTGATTGGATGAAAAAAAATTATTATTTTAAAGCTGTACGTGTTGCCTTATCATAGTGACTTAATGCGTCCAAAAATATCAGTCCACTTGTCCTACTTTTAAATTACAGTTGTATTTTCAATTTGAAGCCATTAATGTTGAAGGAGAAATTGTCCTCTTTTCTACACTTAATAATGAAAAATTAGATTATAAGGAATAAATGTAATAGCTACCCAAGTTATACAGTATAACCTGGTTGTAATATTTTTAAAATGATTTTTTATAAACCCGTTCACCGATTGAGAAGCGTTAATTGCTCCTGCCTCCAACCAGGTTATACAGTGTAACTTGGATAGGCTATTTGCTGTAAATTCTAAGTAACTTTTTGTATTTCTGCTACCAGACACACCTGAATTAATGAAAAATATATAATTTACACGTTAGATATCTCAAGTACAGGATATTATTGTTAATGAAATAGAATTTAGTACTTAAGGAAGGGCAAGCGACATGGGGCAAATATTAATGGGTAGGAAACACATATTACATCATTTGATAGAATTACATTATGAATAAAATTTATACAATTAAGTAGAGTACAGATTGTGTGTTCAAACAATTAAAACATTTTGAAATATGTCACAAAAGAATTGAGAATTTTAATATATTTTGAGTAAATGGATATTTATATACCAATCATTGAAGCATTGATGGATCCGAGACTCACGATGTGCCAAAGTGTATGGCTACGGACGGCCGAACAATTCATGTGGGAGATATTGTGTGGGGTAAAATTAAGGGTTTTCCGTGGTGGCCTGGACGTGTTTTGTCCATAAGTGTGAGTGAAAGAGATGGAGGAATCGTGATTAGGAGACTGGCACATGTGTCGTGGTTTGGTTCGTCCACTATGTCACACATTCAGTGCTCAGACCTCTATCCATTTCTGGAAGACTTTAAGTTACGCTATAACCGGAAGAAGAGGGGGCCATATAAAGTGGCCATCAAACAAGCTACAATAGCAGCACAGAGTGTGACAAATACCCATCATATTGATTTCAAAGAGTTTGATTTGTAGCAGTGAACCAGTGACTTTAAATGTCTAGAGAAATGTAAGGAAACATTTTCATTAAGAATTTTATCTCTATCTATATATGTACACAAAGCTGTGTCAAAATGTGTACTGCTTTTCCTCACATTTGCTACAAATTTATCATTCTTGTTGATCATGTTGTAATAAATGCACACAATGACCAAAAATTGAATATTGGAAAGGGCCAATATTGTCTTAGTCTGATACCATTTTTCAATCAGTCTGTATTCTTGAATAGTAAAATTGAATAATTTATATTAATAAATAGGTTAAAACATGTATAATTTATATAGATTAATATACTATAATGTATATAATGTTGTCTTTCCCAACTTTGAGAGGGAATAAAACATCATTCAGAAAAGAAATTGCATCTTTTAATTTTTTAATGTGTACATGTATTTACACCTGTAACCTTGATGTCTTTATAGCTCATCTGATCAGTACATCCTGCCTTGAGGAGTCTCCATCCTACTCAATCCGTAGTGCTATCTCACATCACCTAATACCAGTGTCCATTAACACACCAGCAGATTTCACCTGACTACATCTAATACCAGTGTCCATTAGGGAATCACTCTCTAGCAGATTTCACCTGACTACATCTTATACCAGTGTCCATTAGGGAACCCACACTAGCAGATTTCACTCAACTGAGTAAAATTCCAGTCTATAGCCAGATTGAAGTTTGTTTTTTTGCTGATAAATTGTTGATATGAATTATGATTTCCTTCAAGTGAAGATATGAAATATTTGTATGGGAATTTTCATTTGCAAAGCTGCCAGTTCAGAATGTAAACATTAATTATGATTGTGCCATTTTCGTTATTTGTTAGTTGTACATCAGTATACCTCAGCATTTAATTGTTCTTGAGTCATCGAAACATTTTATATTGATATACATGGTGTATGTTTTTTTTTTTTTGGTGACTGAATGTGCTTTTTTGTTGGACCAAGTTTTATGGGCAATTCATTCACTATCTAGCCATGTTAAGATGATCGTTATGTTCCAGTGTTCTAGGGCTGATGCTTTGTAGAAAATCAGTAGTTACAGAAGGTGTTTTGGTGCCAGTTTTTTTTCCTATTTTTGTTAAAAGTAAGTAATTTAAGAGTATTATATGTAATGTGAGTTGCTATGAATTTGAAAGTATCTTTAGTGATTGTGTTTGAAGTAATCATTCTATGTGAATCTTAAATATTACACTTGGAATACAATATTGCAAAATTGTTAATCCTTTTATGGCCAGTATTTTTGTTGAATCAATACGTATAATAATTGGTTTACAGTATTCATTCAGGCAGTAGGACATTGCCACTGCAATTCAGAAGAGATTTGAAGCATACAGAATTGAAAGATATATATATGTCGTAATACTGATAATACCAGGTACATGTATATAAAAAAAATATAAGTATTACATGTCCTGCTTCAAATTCCTGGCTTTTGTGGGGTTTAAGAGTATACTGAATTACATAATATGTTCTGTAATAAATATAGATTAGAATTGACTCCCTTCAACAAATGTAACAATGATTCAGTTTTATAAATTGTCAAAATTTAATTCAATTAAACCTTCAAGCTTTCATTTCAAAATATATGTTTTAAATTAATTTCATTCACACACTTTTCAACAAAGTGATGAGTAAAATTTGCACACCAAAAAATAGAGGAAAATGAATGGTAAATAACATGAGTGAAAAGGCGTTACAAAATATCAATACTTCAAAATCTGAAAAATCAATGTATCAAAGTACGAAACATGAACACAGTCAGGTAAAAATGGCACCAAATCTCAAGGGAGGCTACTCCATCCTAGCACTGCGGGAAACCAATATGGCACTATGGAATGTAACTTTTGAAATCCATCTACAGAATAAAAGATGACATATCTTAAAACAAGCAAATGCTATGGATGGATCAAACATATAAGAGATTTTTCTACTTAAGCTTTGACTTTGTTGGTAATTTCTACGACACAAACAAATTTCAAACATCTGATAAAACTCAAAATCTCACATCCCAATTGATCTATAGGTATATTCCCATTCCACACAAAACATGAGTTATCTGGACAGCTGATTTGATAAGACTACCTGTATATATAATGATATTCTGAAGCACTCATCTACCCATACTTACAACAGAGCACCTGGCCACTCAATTGTTTGGTATATCATTTGTTCATCAGATTATTGTTTCAGGGTTTATTATTAAATCTGCTTTAATAATTTTACAGTTGATAATTAGTTAATTGTTAATTATTACCTTCTGTCAGGACCCCCTGCACATGGTGAGCTGCGATTTCCTCTCTGGGTATACCATAACTTGGGGGTTAACATAGGTTGTGGGGTAACAGTGAGCACTGCGGTGGTGACCTGCAATATTGTCTGAGAGATACTGAGGGGTCACCATTGTAAACTGGGGGACCACAGCAGACATACACTGGGAAAGCTGCCTGTCTTTCTTCTGGAATCTGAAAAAATGAAGAATTACAAGATTATCTTACAGATTGATTTCCAAAGACTGCACAAAACCTTCAGGCACTATAGGTCTAACAGAAAAAACACATCAAACACAAAATTCAGTGAGGCTGCAAAAACAAGCAGAGCATCTTGAGCAAAGAACTCTTTAAAAGTTTAATTAGAAATAAAATTTTTAATGCATTAATTGTATAAATTGATGTCACCCATACTTATCACACAAACACAGTTCTACTGACCTGAGCATGACATTGACACAGGGTAACAATTCCTCCAGGAAGTAGTCTGTCATTAGCTGAAGCTGCTGAGGCCATGTTGGTGTTAGTCGTAGTGAAATTCTTGATGCTGCAATACAACTGGCTGCTTTCAGAGAGGGAATATAATCCTGGAAAATGTGGTCTGTTTGAAAAAAAAATTATAATATTCAAGGTTTGCACATTTATGATTATGATTTTTAAGAACCCTAAACAAATCTTTTATCGCTGCATCAAATTCAAATAAACTTAGAAATTGGTTATGAATAAATGACTTTTCGGCACTTCTCGAGATTAAGTGCATATCTGGTAAAAACAAGCTATTTTTTCCCCTGAATGTATATCTTTTGTTTTATATAATTATAGTACTTATGATATTATTTACAGACAAAAACATCAAAACTTTATATATTTAAAAAAAAAGTTGTTATCATTATAAATTTCCCAGCTCCTCCTTGAGTACCATGGTCTATTTATTTAGATGGTATATAGACCTCTCTTGAATATAATTTCATTGAAATCCCACCTTGTAAGGAGATCTCCATGAAGTACTTAGTGTGTCTCTCAAGACATTCTGCCACAGCAGACTTTGACGACAGAGGAAGTCCGTCAATTAAATCACAGTCATCCACAGCGACCACTAGGAAATACGGCACAAACTGAGCTACTGTCGGGATGGACAGCGACCAATCAAAAAAGTTTAGCACAGTAATCTCCATGTTCATCATCTCGGCAGCCGAGTATCCGACGTCTAGGAGACTGTGAGACGGTAACATCTGATTGAGACTGCTCAATCTCAGGGTCCTGTCACAGTGCTCCTCAAATTTCACTGTCAAATAAAACAAAGGTTTTCATTCCATCTTCAAATGCATGATTATATTAAAAGAATTTTAAAACTAGTCAGATCAATTATTATATTTTAAAATATTGAATACTAAAATTAATAAAATATTTTTCAGACACTGACAGCTAACAGCACATTTTCTCAGTGACTGCATGCAGATATTAAGAATTCTGTATGATTTAAAAAGGTGTCTCTCCCTCTTAAAACACACTTACTTTTAGTTATTTAATTGACTAGCAGTTACAATTATTTCAGATTCAATTTTCCTTGATAAATAACCTACCTGAGATAGATAAACAAGCCATTGCCAATAGATAAAGATGACTCTGGTCCACCTCTAGTTTATCCATGAAAAAGTCCAGCAAGTGGACAGCTAAATGTTGTGAGGTGGAACCTAGATTAAACGTCTCCACCACAATGGCAAGCCAGTCCACCAGGTGGCGGCGGAACCACACCTGTGGGGAGTGTCCATGGTAAGGAGGCAGGTGTTGTTCCTTTGTACGTAATGTCTCAAATATATCCCCAGAGATCTTGTTTTTCCACCACTCTACTTCCATCATCTTTTACATTTCTAATAAGTCTGCCTTCAATATCACGGTTCCTCATGCAGTATTCTTAATCAATGTGGAGCATCTGTTATATCAAAGACACAGTTGTTGAGGCACTGAAAAAATAAATAAATCCTTCCTGTATTAAATAATTAAATTCCAATGTATTTGTGAGGAAGTTGCATTTGATAAAAATCCTTTCCTAAAACACAATATTTAGACAAAGAACAATGTGACAAGAGCTGAATACAGTGGCAGTTCCTTCAGGAGTGTCGACCATTCTTTATAGCTTCAATATTTGTTGAAATAAGCAGCTTAAAATTATCAGTGTTTGTATAAAAGCTGTCAGATCTTCCAGATTTTTAGTAACCAGTCCAGTGACTGCCACCACAAGCAATCTGTCTGTGCTAATTAACTCAAAGTCTGTGAAAACTCGGAGATGACCAACAATTAGATCACGGCTGTAAAAACATCCTGAAGTGGTAAAGTAATTGAACTTCAATGGCCTTTGAAATCAGCATTAATTAAATCCAGTTTTATTTCTCAGTGTCCAGCTGGGGGCACAACACAGTGGACTAATCTCAAATGATTTTCACACTTCAGAGTAAATTGTTACCAAAACTTAAATCCATTTAAAGACAAAAAGAACTCCTCTAATGAATATAAATCTCAAAAATTTCCCTATCACATGAACAAATGAATTTTATTAATGTATTGATTATAAAATTAAAATAATAAAAGCGTTTGCAGTACTTTCTTAGAAACTTTCTCGAGACATATAAAATATGAATTTTGATTCAATTCTAAATACCAAAAATAAACTTATTTTAATTTACTGACCTTGGAATCCAAAAAAATTAATTTACCAACACATTGAGGAATACTTAATGCCAACTTTGTCTGTGAATTTATGAAAAAAAATGTGTATAAGCCTTTGGATCTACTCCTACTGAACATTTCCTCTTTTTTTTCAATGTGCAATTCATTCTGTTCGATTTCTAGAGCTTCAGGGTGATGTTAAAACAAATTGGTTTCCACGGGCTATATTTTACTTACCGTGAATAAGATGAGGAGAGACGTTTTATTTATGTAACTAAACATGTAAGATAATCCCCGATAAAAAGTTTTATTGATGGCCAGTTAACACGTGGGACTTGTAATCCAAACTTTTACAGACACCTGTATGTCCTATCAATGACCCGCTCTCGGGCCGACAAAGACAGGACACAGACATAAGACTTCTGTTAATATTACGATAACGTTTTATCATAACAACTCCGCCGCACCATCCTAATCATGCTAATGGCACTGAGTACATGTACTTTCGATTATACCCCCCTCCCCAGCAAAGTTCAAGAGAAGGACAGGAAAATTTGTATACAAAAAATATAGTAGTAAATATAGATCTCTTGTAAGACAAATAGACAGATAAGAACAACCCCTTCAAAATGTTAGTATATTTATATTGTATTGGCATTTTAAAATAAAATACACCTCAACTTACTTCTTTGCATCTTTGTCTCTTTGAAGCTGACTCTGATACACGTTTTACCCAATCTTCCAAACGCTTTCATCATCTTGGTCTGGTTCTCTCCCCCACCAAGGCATCTTCAAACGCGCGGAAGCATGCTAAAGAGGAGTAACTCCAGCCAAAAGGTGCGTTTGGTTGCGCGTATAATAATATGTTAAAATACGGTGCGACCGTTTGGCGAGCGCAGTTAAATGTAACATCATAAACATCATAAATACACAGCTCGCTGTGCTCGTTAATATGTAAACCCCCCCCCCCCCCGTGAAAAAAAATCCTTTTGAATTCATATGGAAGGCAGTTTAGGGGTGGGTGGGTGTATTTTTCCAAGTGCTTGAATAATTTAAAAATCTGGTGACGTTTTAAAATTAAAGTCTGGTTTTATTAGAAAACATTTCTACATCCTTATAAAAAGTGGTAATTTAAAAGAGCAATGAACTATTTAATGCCGACATTTTGACACTTGTATTAATTAAAAATATGAATCACTTTTTAATGAAATCTTCTATATGCATTCATAAAAGTTTCCAAGGATAAAATACCATCCATATCGAATATTGATTAAATGGGTGTAAAAATGTGGATGTTCTGCGTCATGTATGAATCAATTTTGATGACATGTATTTTTCACGCCTGCTAATCGATCACTTGCACAACCAGCAGTTGTGTATAACAATCAAAAGAGATCGATTTCCGGTTGTGCAGTTGATGCGAATAATTCCAGTGCACAGGTAGTAAATGGACTCGATTCAGGCAATAATTGATATTTTTATTAAAATATAAGAATGTGATTCCATGAGCAATTTATTTTTCTTTAATTTTACACTCTCATAAAATGCAGTGATTGTCGATTA
>PRKT01000043.1:1221626-1233919 GCA_003671525.1 Saccostrea glomerata | reverse complement strand
GGGGGGTGGGGGTGGTACTTCTTTAAAGATTAAAAGCAGAAAATAATCATTTTATTACCTATTTCAAATGAGAAAACAAATAAAAAAAATAAACAATGTACTTTATAAATCGCATATATTGAATATTACATAAGATAAAATAATAAAGGTCATTTAATCAATTTAATTAAATTATTTTACGAGGGTGACCCTCTTGGAAAAACTGTCCTGGATGCATGCCTTTTTTTTTTTTTTTTAAATCATATAAATATCAAAATAAATATAAAATTTATTCAAATATGCGGCAGTTGGCAGTAAGCAGCTGACAGTTGGCAGTAAGCAGTCAGCAGTTGGCAGTAAGCAGTTGGCTGTCGTATATAGCATTCCATACATCTTCACCAAAGGACGACATAATTTTTTTTTTCAATAAAAAAATCAAAGGCCGCGAAATATTACAAACATCATTATTTTATTTATGCTTGAAATAAAATATACCAAAAGGGGGATCTATATAAGTTTATTCATAACTAAAAAGTTATTCATATTATATTACCATAATTTAGGCAATGATTTGACTTCTGACTTGCAAACCAAAAATAAGAGAACCAACCAGCCTTTCAGTGAACATTGGTAGTAAAAATGATTGGGACCAGGCAAAATTTTAATATCACAATGATTGGACCAGTACAAATAGGCATGGGACAATAATTTTTTTTATCGAAGAAAACCATGGGGCTAAAACATTTTTAGCATTTAATACCCCATCGTCGCAAACCACGGCCAAAATGTACGCTCCTCTCCCATAGGAGAGAGCTATATATGCGGACTCCGGGCCGTGGCTTGAGACGATGTTAATACCCATATGGGACAAAAACCTTTTTTTCCAAATAATTTACAGTACTTTACCCAAGAGAAATATTCATTAAATTGATAAATATAATTTAAAAAAAAAATAATAAAGAAATAAGAAGAAGAAAGAAAGAATTCTTTTTTTAAAAAGTCATATCTTTAAAACTCCAGCGAAGACTTAAAGCAACATGAATCTTCGGTTAATGGAAAGTATTACAAAGTGACAAGCATTGCTAACAAGCAGTATGAAAATGAACAGAAAAAATATCTGTAATCTGAAAAAAATCCTTAGTTTTGTTGCAATATTCTCATTATTATCAAGATGTACCCAGGGTATGCATCGGACAGTAACTTTTTTTAATAAGTCTAAAGGCATGTTTTGTACTACATTGTGATAAATTTTACCTGGTCCCTGGAGTCATATGTAATAATAAGTTGGTTTCAATTTCAGAAATTTAATGCTGATTTTATCAGGAAAATTTTAAAATATTGTAGGGGGGGGGGGCAATTTCCAGATTTTCTAAAATTCATTTGTACTCGATTAATGAGATTTTATCTATTATAAGTATAAAAAAAATAAATGGATACCAAGCCCAAATACATAGCGTATTGCTGTATAACTGCTAAGATAAACTTTTTTTTACCGCTGTTTGTGCACATGCAAAGCTACACGAATCTGTAAAACGTTGAAGGAGTTATCTTTCTTGGTTTGTCGTGCAGGTTATAAGGAAATACATTATCTTCTGCATAAATTTATTTTCTGGTATATAGGATTATACCTAAACATTTATTTAACAAATATTTGTGACCAAAAATCACTTATACTGCCTTTTAACAGGTGAAAACGAGCTGTGAAAAAAGTATGCGCATGCGCTAAAATTCTTTAATGGAGACCCCTAAAAATGGCGGAGCTAAAAAGAAGACCTGGGGCAATTTCAAAAGGCATGAAACTGCCTATTACAATCGAAGATGCCATTGACGACGTTTTAGTTGTATGCCTTGAACATGGTGCTAAGCTTTTCAAGGGTATTTTGTTGGATATAAATAAAAGGTAGCTAGAAACAATGTCACAAACACGAGTAAAATATTCATGCAACATAGTTGTTTTCTGAACAATCCTCCAATTATTGTACTTAAATCATGTGACAACAACCATTATATATCGTATTTCTGTTTCTTTTTGTTATAGAAATCTGCCACATGGTGTGTGCATGCCTTTCTCTGCTAACGGGGACAGTTCAAAAGATGACCCAAACGCTCATTCTGTAAACAACAATGCACATGATGTTGAAGTTTCAGCAACAAATTTCCGACACACTTATAATCGTGGAAATGAAGAACATGTAAACAATTTCATCTTACGTTCCAGCAAAGACCGGCCTGCTCGAAGCATCCGGCTGCGGCCCCGATCTACGTTATGTAGCAAATGTAAATCTGTGTGTCAGGAAACAGAAAAAGGCATCATGCCTGTTCAGCAAATTGTTAAACAGAACACACAAAAGAACCAAGTACCTCAGCAGTCACTAAGAGAAGGCCTGCGGAGGCGTTCCGTCCAAACTAAAGATCCTCCAAATAACAGCAAGCAGACAGACAATAATAAAAACTCAGTTGTTACACGATCTAGTCCATTCATTAAGATATCTATTGGTGAAGGAACAGTGTTAAAGATTCCACCCCGTCTGCATGACGAGGTGGATGGAAGTACTGCGAAATCAAAAACTAAAACAGAAAGTGTGAAAGAGGAGAGTTTTCCAGAGCAAGACAAGAATAGGAGAACCAGTAAAAGGAATCTCCGCAAAACTAAGGATCGTGCAAAGCGTTTGGAAGAGGAACCTCAAAAAGAAAGCGAAACAACAAATGAGAATGTAACTAGTCATCACAAAAAACATAAACGTAAGCATAAACACAAACATGGAGACAGCGAAGAAAAAAATCAAAATACAACCTCTGAGGGTGTAGATGAGAATTTAGAAAGTGCTATAGAAAATCAAAACGATGGTGTTTCCCAAAGACCAAGGTTGCTGTATACATGGCGACAGAATAAAGGCCTCTCCCCAAGGCGAGAAAACACGACAGACAATATTGAAAATGTAAATAAAAACATTTCCATGAAGCAAAATTTCCCGGAAAACCTGTCACCAAAAAGAAATGTTCGATCTAAAAGTAGTGAACAGGTGCACAAAAAGGAATATAAACTAAGAAGTCGAGAGCGACTAAGTGTTGATTCCATGGAGAGTAAGAAATGGGAGGAGCAAGTTCAGGAAGAGGATGTGTCTGGTGGAGATATGGGCAATGAAAATGAGTCTGAAGTGAATGTCAGCGAGGAACAGATGCCAGATTTAGACATAGAAAATCAGGATACGTCTCGAGACATTCTAGATTGTTTAGACGCTTCAGACAGTGCTCCTGTGTACTATAGTAACCTTGATGAAAAACATACAGACTATTATCTGCATGCAAATCATGATTATGTTGTGACCCTGAATAGTACAAACAGTCTTAGTAACTCTATAATGAGCACAAGTTCCGAAGGACATGATAAATATGTGATAATTGACACAGACAAGTATTCTGTGATATCTTCGGCGTCGGAGCGAGAGTTTGATTTCAAGGATGAGGATATTCCCATGTCTCCTGAAGCCGTGTCTTCATCTGTGGTAATGCTTCCATCTCCTATCCACCATCTAAAACCGTTTTCTCCTGCCCACCAACCAGATCCAGTCTCTCATGCTCATGAGCTGGAACCGATATCTCCTCCACCTCCACCAGAACCTGCAGAGGAACCGGTCATAGAAGAAGAGGAGGAGAGGGAAGATATAGCTGATGCACCACCCACCAGTGATGATGTGTTCAGAACGCTAATGATGAAAATTAGGACTCACGATGTGCCAAAGTGTATGGCTACGGACGGCCGAACAATTCATGTGGGAGATATTGTGTGGGGTAAAATTAAGGGTTTTCCGTGGTGGCCTGGACGTGTTTTGTCCATAAGTGTGAGTGAAAGAGATGGAGGAATCGTGATTAGGAGACTGGCACATGTGTCGTGGTTTGGTTCGTCCACTATGTCACACATTCAGTGCTCAGACCTCTATCCATTTCTGGAAGACTTTAAGTTACGCTATAACCGGAAGAAGAGGGGGCCATATAAAGTGGCCATCAAACAAGCTACAATAGCAGCACAGAGTGTGACAAATACCCATCATATTGATTTCAAAGAGTTTGATTTGTAGCAGTGAACCAGTGACTTTAAATGTCTAGAGAAATGTAAGGAAACATTTTCATTAAGAATTTTATCTCTATCTATATATGTACACAAAGCTGTGTCAAAATGTGTACTGCTTTTCCTCACATTTGCTACAAATTTATCATTCTTGTTGATCATGTTGTAATAAATGCACACAATGACCAAAAATTGAATATTGGAAAGGGCCAATATTGTCTTAGTCTGATACCATTTTTCAATCAGTCTGTATTCTTGAATAGTAAAATTGAATAATTTATATTAATAAATAGGTTAAAACATGTATAATTTATATAGATTAATATACTATAATGTATATAATGTTGTCTTTCCCAACTTTGAGAGGGAATAAAACATCATTCAGAAAAGAAATTGCATCTTTTAATTTTTTAATGTGTACATGTATTTACACCTGTAACCTTGATGTCTTTATAGCTCATCTGATCAGTACATCCTGCCTTGAGGAGTCTCCATCCTACTCAATCCGTAGTGCTATCTCACATCACCTAATACCAGTGTCCATTAACACACCAGCAGATTTCACCTGACTACATCTAATACCAGTGTCCATTAGGGAATCACTCTCTAGCAGATTTCACCTGACTACATCTTATACCAGTGTCCATTAGGGAACCCACACTAACAGATTTCACTCAACTGAGTAAAATTCCAGTCTATAGCCAGATTGAAGTTTGTTTTTTTGCTGATAAATTGTTGATATGAATTATGATTTCCTTCAAGTGAAGATATGAAATATTTGTATGGGAATTTTCATTTGCAAAGCTGCCAGTTCAGAATGTAAACATTAATTATGATTGTGCCATTTTCGTTATTTGTTAGTTGTACATCAGTATACCTCAGCATTTAATTGTTCTTGAGTCATCGAAACATTTTATATTGATATACATGGTGTATGTTTTTTTTTTGGTGACTGAATGTGCTTTTTTGTTGGACCAAGTTTTATGGGCAATTCATTCACTATCTAGCCATGTTAAGATGATCGTTATGTTCCAGTGTTATAAGGGCTGATGCTTTGTAGAAAATCAGTAGTTACAGAAGGTGTTTTGGTGCCAGTTTTTTTTCCTATTTTTGTTAAAAGTAAGTAATTTAAGAGTATTATATGTAATGTGAGTTGCTATGAATTTGAAAGTATCTTTAGTGATTGTGTTTGAAGTAATCATTCTATGTGAATCTTAAATATTACACTTGGAATACAATATTGCAAAATTGTTAATCCTTTTATGGCCAGTATTTTTGTTGAATCAATAATATGATAGTAAGAAAGCTACATTTGAAGGATTTTCATAAAATGTTTTATATTTGAAAATAAGTGTTGAGCTCATCTTTGAAGGATTTTCATAAAATGTTTTATATTTGAAAATAAGTGTTGAGCTCATCTGAGCAAAAGTCTGACAAGAGTCTTAAGTGAGCTTTTCTGATCAAAATTTTCATTTCCTGTTGTCTACCTTGTTCAACCACTTTCAAAGGGAGATAATTAGGAATTATTAAAAATTTAGTGGCATCTTTTAAAAATTGTCTTCTCAAGAATCACTGGGTTAGAAAAGATATAGAAAGATTCTTGACATTTTGATTATGATTAAAGAAGTAAAATACTGTCTTGCATATCAAAGATATAAAGAGGGGGAGAGTCTTTTACCGCAGTAATTAAAAATCTGCTGATGGAGGCAGGGCCAAAATTCCCAAGATGAGGATCTAGTGCTTGCTGGGCGTATGTTTTTTTTATGCATGTCAATTTCAGTATTAAAATTTTTGATTTGTCAAAATATTCCTGGATGATGAATTTATATACATGTGTATATTTAATTTTCTGCCATGCATCTGTGTCTTTTCAGTCTTTTTGTCATTCCATCATGTGTGTTCTAGATTTCTACTTTCTGATTATGTCCCTTTTGATATAAATGTATAAACAAGCTCATGCAGACAGGCTGTTTTCCATATACAATGTACATCATTTCTAAATTGACTCTAAATATTATTTTAATGCATGTTGTATTTCAATGAAGGGACAAAGAAATATTCTCTGGTTTAAAATATTTACATTAAAAAATGTCATGTATAAAGTACATGTACATGTATTTACTTTTATTACAAGCATGAAATCAAATAGTAATGTTAGTACTTCATGTACAATGTACTTCTAAAGCTAATTTGTTTTAAAGCAAAATCATGGTGTGTAAATAAGAATAAGTTGAAGAATTGAGAATTGATCAAGTATGAAATGTGTTCCAAATCTACAGTGATTGGTTTATTTCTAAGAAAAGTTATATTTTTGTATGAATGAAGTTATAATATGATCAAATTGCATGCTTGGGTATGGAAGGGCATTGTGTACTGTGAGATTAAACATACATGTAAGAATGAAGATGTGATTTACCGGGTAATTGGTACGACCTGTTAATTGTACATTGTATAGTCTTTCATGCTGTACGGCTAACGATGATATCAATTTTGAGCATTTTGATGAAATTCATTATTTACAACAGATAGAAATCTGTAATCTCAATCACCCTCTATCTCATTGCTTGCTCATATCTCACTGCTAAGTGCCCTTGATTTTATATATTTTGTATTTTGTCATGTTTTCATGTGGTATGATCTTTTGTACAGATGCAGTGTTTATGTATGGGCAAGTTTTTCTGTCTCATGAGTTTCACTGTTCACAGAGATATGTAATCCAAGGATCTTCTTTGTTCACCAGGAGATTTTCTTTTCCACTAGTCAGATAGATGCTTGATGAGTACAGTTTGTTATGAAGGGAGAGTCTATTTTTATTCAGCCATTACTTTGGTTACAGAGTGATATTGAAATATCCAGTACAATAAAACTGGGAAATACTTCTGACTTTTGTTTTTAATTATATTCTGAGTGCATCCCTTAGCTAACTGTATTATTGAAAGTCACTGACTGAAAGAACAAGAGGCCCATGGGCCACATCGCTCACCTGAGAAGCTTTGACCATTCCGTTCTTTACCAGATTTCCCCTTGTAATACATATTGTGACCCCATCCTACCCAACTGATCATAATTTAAACAATTTGAAATCTACACTACGATAGGATGCTTTGATTCAACATTGTAAAACTTTGATTCCCCATTGTGGCCCCACCCTACCCCAGGGATTATAAGAACAATTTAGAATCTACACTACTCCAGGATGCTTCCACATAAGTTTCAGCTTTTCTGGCCCAGTGGTTCTTGAGAAGAAGATTTTCAAAGATTTTTTCCATATATTACTATGTAAAGCTTTGATTCCCCATTGTGGCCCCGCCCTACCCCCAGGGTAATGATTTTAACAATTTAGAATCTACACTACCCCAGGATGCTTCCACGTAAGTTTCAGCTTTTCTGTCCCAGTGGTTCTTGAGAAGAAGATTTTAAAGATTTTTCCAATATATTTCTATGTAAAACTTTGATTCCCCATTGTGGCCCCGCCCTACCCCGGGGGTCATAATTTTAACAATTTAGAATCTACACTACCCCAGAACTTCCACGTGAGTTTCATATTTCCTGGCACAGTGGTTCTTGAGAAGAAGATTTTTAAAGATTTTTCCTATATAATTCTATGTGAAACTTTGACTCCCCATTGTGGCCCCGCCCTACCCCCGGGGGTCATGATTTTTAAAATTTAGAATCTACACTACCCCAGGATGCTTTCATATAAGTTTCAGCTTTTCTGGCCCAGTGGTTCTTGAAAAGATTTTTCCTATATAATTCTATGTAAAACTTTGATTCCCCATTGTGGCCCCGCCCTACCCCCAGGGGTCATAATTTGAACAATTTAGAATCTACACTACCCCAGGATGATTCCACATGAGTTTCTCCTGGCAAAGTGGTTCTTGAGAAGAAGATTTTTAAAGATTTTTCCTATATAATTCTATGTAAAACTTTGATTCCCCATTGTGGCCCCGCCCTACCCCCGGGGGTCATAATTTTATCAATTTAGAATCTAAACTACCCCAGGATGATTCCACATAAGTTTCATATTTCGTGGCCCCGCCCTACCCCCCAGGGTAATGATTTTAACAATTTTTAATCTACACTACCCCAGGATGCTTCCACGTAAGTTTCAGCTTTTCTGGCCCAGTGGTTCTTGAGAAGAAGATTTTAAAGATTTTTCCAATATTTCTATGTAAAACTTTGATTCCCCATTGTGGCCCCGCCCTACCCCCGGGGGTCATAATTTGAACAATTTAGAGTCTACACTACCCCAGGATGCTTTCATATAAGTTTCATATTTCCTGGCACAGTGGTTCTTAAGTAGAAGATTTTCAAAGATTTTCCCTATATAATTCTATGTAAAACTTTGATTCCCCATTGTGGCCCCGCCCTACCCCCGGGGGTCATAATTTGAACAATTTAGAATCTACACTACCCCAGGATGATTCCACATGAGTTTCATATTTCCTGGCACAGTGGTTCTTGAGAAGAAGATTTTTAAAGATTTTTCCTATATCATTCTTTGTGAAACTTTGATTCCCCATTGTGGCCCCGCCCTACCCCCGGGGTCATGATTTTTAAAATTTAGAATCTACACTACCCCAGGATGCTTCCACTTAAGTTTCAGCTTTTCTGGCCCAGTGGTTGACTTTAGTAGAATATTTTTAAAGATTTTTCCTATATAATTCTATGTAAAACTTTGATTCCCCACTGTCGCCCCGCCATACCCCCGGATGATTCCACATAAGTTTCATATTTCCTGGCACAGTGGTTCTTGAGAAGAAGATTTTCAAAGATTTTTCCTACATAATTCTATGTAAAACTTTGATTCCCCATTGTGGCCCCGCCCTACCCCCGGGGGTCATAATTTGAACAATTTAGAGTCTACACTACCCCAGGATGCTTTCATATAAGTTTCAGCTTTTCTGGCCCAGTGGTTCTTGAGTAGAAGATTTTTAAAGATTTTTCCTATATATTTCTATGTAAAACTTTGATTCCCCACTGTCGCCTGCCCTACCCCACGGGTCATGATTTTTAAAATTTAGAATCTACACTACCCCAGGATGCTTCCACATAAGTTTCAGCTTTTCTGGCCCAGTGGTTCTTGAAAAGAAGATTTTTAAAGATTTTTCCTATATAATTCTATGTAAAACTTTGATTCCCCATTGTGGCCCCGTCCTACCCCCGGGGGTCATAATTTTTAACAATTTAGAATTTACACTACCCCAGGATGTTTCCACATAAGTTTCAGCTTGTCTGGCCCAGCAGTTCTTGAGTAGAAGATTTTTTAATGACCGGACCCTATTTTTGTTGTTTCTTGATTATCTCCCCTTGTGAGGGGACTTGGCCCTTCATTTTAACAAACTAAATTCCCCTTCACCCAAGGATGCTTTGTACCAAGTTTGGTCAAAATTTGCCCAGTGGTTCTCTAGAAGAAGTCGAAAATGTGAAAAGTTTACAGACGGACAGACAGACGGACAGCTGGACAGACGGACGGACGACGGACAAAATGTGATCAGAAAAGCTCACTTGAGCCTTCAGCTCAGGTGAGCTTAAAACTGCATAATAAAAGAAAAACTGCATGAATATAAAATCTATAACCAAATAGGTGGCATACAGCCTTCAATGAATGATCTTTTTCCGACGTTAAAATTATCCAACTCTCTTCAACAGGAATATACTGAATTTCTAAATAGTAAACCAATACATCAAATCTTTTTTTATTTTCACAAAATAATCTTAAATCATTGTCCTTTCATATTTATTTTAAAGAATGGAGGTGTACAAGGCAAGGACAATCCCCCGCTATGAGAAAAGACATTTTTCAATTTGAAAAGTTCATGAAACGTATTATTTTTCCAAATTATAAGGTTAAAAGCATCTTTTGCACATTTAGCCAGTATTTTTGTTGAATCAATAATATGATAGTAAGAAAGCTACATTTGAAGGATTTTCATAAAATGTTTTATATTTGAAAATAAGTGTTGAGCTCATCTTTGAAGGATTTTCATAAAATGTTTTATATTTGAAAATAAGTGTTGAGCTCATCTGAGCAAAAGTCTGACAAGAGTCTTAAGTGAGCTTTTCTGATCAAAATTTTCATTTCCTGTTGTCTACCTTGTTCAACCACTTTCAAAGGGAGATAATTAGGAATTATTAAAAATTTAGTGGCATCTTTTAAAAATTGTCTTCTCAAGAATCACTGGGTTAGAAAAGATATAGAAAGATTCTTGACATTTTGATTATGATTAAAGAAGTAAAATACTGTCTTGCATATCAAAGATATAAAGAGGGGGAGAGTCTTTTACCGCAGTAATTAAAAATCTGCTGATGGAGGCAGGGCCAAAATTCCCAAGATGAGGATCTAGTGCTTGCTGGGCGTATGTTTTTTTTTATGCATGTCAATTTCAGTATTAAAATTTTTGATTTGTCAAAATATTCCTGGATGATGAATTTATATACATGTGTATATTTAATTTTCTGCCATGCATCTGTGTCTTTTCAGTCTTTTTGTCATTCCATCATGTGTGTCCTAGATTTCTACTTTGTGATTACGTCCCTTTTGATATAAATGTATAAACAAGCTCATGCAGACAGACTATTTTCCATATACAATGTACATCATTTCTCAATTGACTCTAAATATTATTTTAATGCATGTTGTATTTCAATGAAGGGACAAAGAAATATTCTCTGGTTTAAAATATTTACTTTAAAAAATGTCATGTAAGTTCAATACATGTACATGTATTTACTTTTATTACAAGAATGAAATCAAATAGTAATATTAGTACTTCATGTACAATGTACTTCTCAAGCTAATTTGTTTTAAAGCAAAATCATGGTGTGTAAATAAGAATAAATTGAAGAATTGAGAATTGATCAAGTATGAAATGTGTTCCAAATCTACAGTGATTGGTTTGTTTCTAAGAAAAGTTATATTTTTGTATGAATGAAGTTATAATATGATCAAATTGCATGCTTGGGTATAAAAGGGCATTGTGTACTGTGAGATTAAACATACATGTAAGAATGAAGATGTGATTTAATTGGTACGAACTGTTAATTGTACATTGTATAGTAGTCTTTCATGCTGTACGGCTAACGATGATATCAATTTTGAGCATTTTGATGAAATTCATTATTTACAACAGATAGAAATCTGTAATCTCAATCACCCTCTATCTCATTGCTTGCTCATATCTCACTGCTAAGTGCCCTTGATTTTATATATTTTGTATTTTGTCATGTTTTCATGTGGTATGATCTTTTGTACAGATGCAGTGTTTATGTATGGGCAAGTTTTTCTGTCTCATGAGTTTCACTGTTCACAGACATATGTAATCCAAGGATCTTCTTTGTTCACCAGGAGATTTTCTTTTCCACTAGTCAGATAGATGCTTGATGAGTACAGTTTGTTATGAAGGGAGAGTCTATTTTTATTCAGCCATTACTTTGGTTACAGAGTGATATTGAAATATCCAGTACAATAAAACTGGGAAATACTTCTGACTTTTGTTTTTAATTATATTCTGAGTGCATCCCTTAGCTAACTGTATTATTGAAAGTCACTGACTGAAAGAAAAACTGCATGAAAAAAGAAAGACTGCATGAATATAAAATCTATAACCAAATAGGTGGCATACAGTCTCCAATGAATTATCTTTTTCAGACATTAAAATTATCCAACTCTCTTCGACAGGAATATACTGAATTTTTAAATAGTAAACCAATACATCAAGCCTTTTTTAGCTCACCTTAGCCAAAGGCTCAAGTGAGCTTTTCTGATCAAAATTTGTCAGTTGTCTGTCGTTGTCGTAGTTGTTGTCGTTGGTGTCGTTGTCGTTGTTGTTGTTGTAAACTTTTCACATTTTCATCTTCTTTTCAAGAACCACTGGGCCAATTTCAACCAAACTTGCTACAAAGTATCCTTGGGTAAAGGGCATTCAAGTTTGTTCAAATGAAGGGCCACATCCTTTTCCAAGGGGAGATAATTATAGATTAGAGAAAAATTAATGGCATTTTTAGCTCTTCTGAGCCAAAGGCTCAAAGAGCTAATGCTATGGCCATTTGTGCGGTGTGCGTCGTGCGGTGTGCGTTAACTTTTTAGAATATGGGCCATAATTCAAGAACCCCTTGGCCAATCAGTGTCAAATTTGTCACAGGGTATCCTTGGCCCAAGGGCTACCATTTATACTAAAATAAGGGTTGGGACCCTAAAACAAGGGGAGATAATCAGGAAAACAAAACCAAAAGTACTGGTTGC
>PRKT01000043.1:1185855-1203622 GCA_003671525.1 Saccostrea glomerata | reverse complement strand
AATAAATAAAACAAATAATGGTTTGCACTTTGTAATTGACAGGTACTTTCCTCTACTTATATCGACTATAATTGTCACTGAGACAACTGGTGATAGGAACACCCAATGCTATAGGTTAAAACGAATTAAAGATTATGATTTTACAGAAAAGTTAATTTGTACCTCAATTCAGTCAAGGTAAATATATGTTTACTTTCGTTTTAGATTTACTAGCCCAACGGGCTAACGCAGTATAGATTTATGATAGCCCGACCTCTAAAATTGGTAGCCCCGGGCGTTGGGCGATGGTAATTGCACACCTCTGCACTATCAAAAACGATGCTACATGGCTGATTTGTAGTTCTAACTATATATCTATATCTGGTTTCATTATCATAATTATAGCTGATATGACTCAAGTAACTTTGATTAAATACCCATTAATCATGTTAATACCTGTTATTCCATTGCTTAGAATCAAACATGCATAATCATACATACATCAATGAAGGAAGACTGCCATTCTTAGTTCACTGGTGAACGGCCTTACCTTTTTGACTTCCTCTGTCAGTATTTCTTCCAGCTCCTCCTCTTCATCATCAACAATGTTCTGATCCTCTTCTGCTGACTCATACTCACTCCCCGAGCAATCTTCTTCCTTTGACGACTTATCCAGTTTACCTTCATCATGAAACTTTTCATTTACATTTGAGTTTGCAGTAGATTCATCTGTAGAACTAGTATTTTCCTGTCTTTCATCAGATGACACAGAATTTGACATTTTGTCTGCCTCTGGTGAAGCAGCCATCCCTGATCAAACAAATCTGAATTAAAATTATTTAAATTTCACCATACTGAACATATATTTGTCCTTAAACTTGCAGCTTATAAAATCCTCTTTCACTCGCCTCTTTCCCTGCTTACGTCATTTCAATGTCAATCCTCTTTTTTAATACATTGTTGGTTTCGCTTTGATGATAAACACTGGTATGATGCAGATTATAGTTAAAAAATCCGCAATTTTGCACGATAAGATATAATATTTCCGAAATATTTTTTGTAAAATATTTCAATATTGAAAGGGAAAAAATATTAAAGGCTATAGTGTTGAGATTTTTATTCACATGTATTTATTTTTTTAAACACAGTGATAAACATCATAATACAAAATAAAACTAAAAGCTACAGTACTATGGTAACTTTCCTACGAAAGCCTATTAGGATCAATATGAAGGATATGGAGATAACGAACAGTATTCAATCTCAAAGTCCAAAAAACAATACAAAACACGAGCAGAGCAAACACGGACCTCCGAAACATCAGAGGTGGGATCAGGTGCCATGGAGGAGTGAGCATCCCCTGCTGACATTCTCTATCCAGAGTTGTCGTTCCCGCTACTCTCCCACATACACATGTAGTGAGCGTAGCGGAAGTCAACTCTGGTTAGAGAATGCCCCTGCTGACCGGTCACACCCGCCATGTGCTCATTGTCATGATCGTGAAATAACGGAAAAATCCGTCGTCAGTTCAGTGTATAAATAATGGACTAACAATTGGTATGAAAAACGTCAGTGATGATAAATTGTATTTGCTGACAAGGTCATAATAAATTTCTATTATTTACATAAAATATAGAGCTTTACAAATTTCTTAAATTAATACATGCATTTGAGATGAAGTTAATTCTGATTTTAAGAGAAGGAATTTCCGGAAAATGATTTTCTGTAAAGAAAATATAACTAAAACAAAGCTGGAACTCGAAAGTTTTTCAATTTTTAAACTCAATTTGCCCCAAGGATAAAAAAAAGGACAATTCCAAAACCTCACTGATGCAAGAACACATACAACTAGTGCTAATTGTAACGGGGACCGTTACAGATGTTCCCCAAACGCTCCCCATGTCCCTTATCGTGTCTTATTCCTCTAAGACCTTTTATAGATACAGTATGCTAAGTATCCCAGGATTTCATTTAAGAATATAAAAGTTACAATGATATCAACTATCAACGATATATTGTTTAACGTTTTGCATGCGCGCACACGTACATGTACATGCATATGCAAGATGATTATGACATGTTGATTAAGCGATTAACATATCTTTCTATCCCGCAAATCAAATAAAAAAATACATATATACATGTAAATTTACCATTTTTTATGCATGTGTCATATTTTTAATATTTCGATTCACATTTTATTTCTCTACTTATCTTAACCTCGGTCTCAAAGTTCGTTTTATTCCGACGACAAGGCAGGGTTAAAGTCGACTAAGGGTATCACGCCAATACCTAACCAATCAAATTGAACTTATTCAATAGTAGTTCCATACATGGAAAAGGGATTTTCCTTTCTGTTCAGAATTTTTTAAATATTTCCTCTCAGGCCATTTTGACAACTCTGATACCTGTGCCTGGTAAATTTTATATACTTTGTAAATAAATATATAAAGGTTTTTTGACCGGAACTATTCATTTTTTCCAATGCATAGGGGGCTACTCTCTGGGTTTTACAAGAGATGTTTAAAAAGACATTCGTGTCAGCTAATGTGACCTATATTGTTTAACACCTTCTTATTAATATTTTTTTCATGAATGCAAATATCTGATTATTTTACGAAGGAGCGTACATGTATATTGATTTTTAATATACCGAAAATCGCTATTTCTGGGGATTGCGTAATTCTAAAAAAAATTCAAATAAATTTCAAAGGTAAATTAAACAAAGGATGCTTGGTATTAAAATATTATTTCAAATCAGTAGAATTGAATGCTATTAACGACATCTGAATAAATAGGCTATAAAAGGCTTATATGCCAACTTTGGTCATCTGCACTTTAATTTTAAACACGACAGGATTTGTAATTTTTTCTGTATAAATTAATAATTTCTATATACTTTGGAAACTCAAATGAAATATTTTAATACACTTTCCTCGAGCTCTTTTCTGCAGTTTTCCTGAAATTTTATGTGGGTCCGAGGTGTTATTTGAGTTTAACAGTGATTCTCTACGTTGCCATTAATTTGATTTGTTTGTGTGTGTGTGTGTGGGGTGGGGTGGGGGGTTATTTTTATTCTTAACCTATTTAACGTTGGAGTTGAATCTTGTATCTTATTCCAAGAACTTAAGATTGATTGTGACATTTGGATGAAAGGTCAAGGTCATTAAAAACCACCACCTCTTTAACTTCTAACCTGTCAACCGAAATAAACTCTGAAAGGTGTTTCTAGATACATGTACATGTACTTCATGTTTCTTTTTACCCTTGGGTCAAGGACAAAGGTTAAGGTCGATTTCAAGTTCATAGGTCAAGGTGATTTTGGTAAATAGCTAATATCAACATTTTATTCAGGTTACCAGTGACCTTGACCTAAGTTTCAAGGTCAAGGGTAAAAAGATCTGCATGCTTCAGTATGTTACATGTCTTGACATTTAGAAGTTCTTAATTCTGCATGAACATCAAACACTCAAGTATACTGTCTTTTAATACATTGTGTGCGGTCGCATGTGCATGCACGTCCATGCATTTACTTTTGATAGTAGTATAATGTAGGCAATCATTATATCTATTCATATTTGAAATTTCACCCTGTATTATTGAGAACCAAGAAAGTTGTAGGCATTTAAAGTTTTAGCCAATCAGATTGCAGCACACGTGCATGTGCGTGCGTTCATGATTATTCTTATATATCATGCTGTAGATCTTCATAATGTAAGACTATGTTCAAAATTTCAAAGGATTTTGTCAGAAAACAAAATAGATATTTAGACTTTTAGTTTCAGCCAATCGCAGCGAAGGGCACCTGCATGCGCGTGAGATCTTGCTATTTTGACCATGTCATCATGTCTATACTACTATTATATCCTTATATTATGAGTTTCAAAGCATTTCATCCAATATTTAAAAAGTTACGGCTAAATCTATTATATTGGTCATTTCACGTGTTACACGTGCGCGCACATGCACGCACGTGCGCGCAAAATGACCTTCGTTCCGCACATCTACATAACATACCTAGTGACCCTAAAAAGGTTTCACCTAGATCGGATGAGTAGTTTACGAGAACACTCGCGGACAAAAAAGTACCGGAGAACAAAGAAAAAATTCAGAAAAAGTAAAAACAA
This sequence comes from Saccostrea glomerata, assembly GCA_003671525.1. NCBI lineage: Eukaryota > Metazoa > Mollusca > Bivalvia > Ostreida > Ostreidae > Saccostrea > Saccostrea glomerata. Next base: position 1,199,516 of record PRKT01000043.1, on the reverse strand, counting down.
TATGTTCCCAAACTTCGTTTGGGGAACATAATTATCTTCTGAAAGATGAAATTGCCACTGTGTAAAATGTAGGAGGAGTTCTTGGACCCCGCGTTTTTTCTAAAATAAAAATGTTTTTTTGTTATCACTTGGCTCCTAGGTTAAAAAAAGGAAAAAGGAAAATACCGAAACCCTAGTCATATTCTAAAAGAGAATAAATGGCTACTGTGTAAAATATGAGGCGTTTTGGGAAACAGATTTTTAAAATAAGTAAACTATAGTAAATAAGTAAATGATTTACTGAGAATTAGCCCCCGAGGATGAAAATACCATATCCAGTATTTTTAATCGAAAGGGAAACCCCGATCATCTTGAAAATTATGATATGGTTACTGTGTAAAATGTGAGAGGAGTTCTGGAAATCAAGGTTTTTGTAAAATAAAAATAAATTTCCAATCCTCATTTGGCCCCTAGGATGACAAAGCCGAAACCTTATTGGTCATTCACGGGGCACCACCAAAAACCTTCCAAAAGTTAATTTGGCGACTGGATGAAAATCCTTTCAAAGATACATAGCGGGTCCCAGAAAATATTCAAATAAGGATCTTTCTTTACGCCTTACTAAGATATTAACAGTAGTGAACTTCAAGAGTACTGTGCAACAATATATTCGAGGAGTGGTGAAAATCAGATGTGGATACTAAAAAATTCCAAGGAACTATTGGAAAATTTGAAATCACAAGAATTTACCAAAATCAACAGCCAAAAAAAAACTCACGACTTTTCAACTTTAAACACAACCATTCCACACGATAGATTTAAGTTTAGACTTTTTGATATCATTGACAGCTGCTTTTTCAATAAAAAATGGAACGTATAAATTTACTTACCTTGCCATTGGTCATTTGCAAATTTTTTTGTTGGAAAACATTCTAATTGTACACACAAGTACTCTGAAGTTGATATTAAAAAGATGCTCGAGTTTGTGATTGACAATTAATATCTATGTGGTTTTTTTTGATATCACTATTTCCAACAATCTTTTGGAATTCCCATGGATACCAATTGCGCCCCGTTATTAGCAGACCTATTATTGAATTAATCCACCACAAGCAAACTTAAATTAAAGAAAACAACAAGAACCGAATGATATACATGCACAAGCATTTTATTTAATATGAAAATGTACTAATAGTTATTGTAAACAAGAGAAAACATATATAGAACACTTGTTGGTGGTAAATAAGTGAGGCACCATTAGCGTCACAATCTAGAGAACAAAATGGCAATGTCGGATTATCGGAACACAACTGAAACTTCAGGGAGCTGAAAAATATTAAACGTTATCAATTGACCATTCAAACTTCAGTTGGAGATATAATATTTTATGTATGTTGTTACTAACCTTGGATTAATTGTACAAGTTACGTTTGTGACACCATTTGCAGATAATCTTCTTCTTAGAAATTCCACCGATGGTCCCGAACAAGTTTCCCTGTAAAATGATATTCGTTAATAATGGATATATATATTAAATAAAAATCTAGTTCACCTGATTCATAAAGGATGACGGATAATAGTATCTTTCTTCACGATAAAACTACAGATATACTCTTCAATGATGCCGAAATTATCGAAACAATCACAAACCTCTGAGGCAAGTCAGAATTAAGGGCTAATAGAATGTGGGCAGCGGTCACTCTTGGGCTCCTAAGATTGGGTAACTCAAATCGAATGAAATACCTACAACAGAAAACATGATAAAAACAGGGGAAAAACAGTTGCATGATCAGCAACTTATAATCTTTTTACGAATACACTTTTTTAATCACAATATTGATATCAATTTAGGACTTTCCCCCCTAATAACTTAAGCTAATGATTTTCATCGCAATTCTCGTTAAAATCTCGATATTTTGCTCGCAGTTGATGCGTTGAATTTGAAGATTACAACTCAGTTTGGAATTGTGTTTATTACAAACAATGCTCAAACGAAAAGAGGCTTAAAATGTATAAACACAGCAACATGTACAAACCAGCTATTGAACATACCGGTGTTCGAGGACGGAACACGACACCTCTCCCAAAATATAGCTGGGATCTTTTGATTTTCATTACCTTGCAAAATGGCTTTAAAGATTAACGAGACTGTTGGTATTCTTGTTTCATCAAATTGTTTGTCAACATCTTGCATCGTTTAAGAAACTGTTCTTACGTAAAACATACTCTTGCGTATCTTATCCACTGGGAGACATAAACCCCACAAGCAGATATCGGGACCATGGTGGAGTAAGCATCCCCTGTCTACCGGTCTCATCCGCAATGTATTCATTGTTATGCTTGTACGCGAATAAATGGAAAAAATCTGTAGAGAATTAAGTGTGTTAAAAATGCATAATAATTAGTATAAAAAAACGTAAATCAGCATTTGACAAAGAGAAAGATCGTATTTGCGGACAAGGTCATTGTATCGACCATAGAAGTTGCAAAATGATTTTACAGTTAAACGAGACTGTTGGCATTCTTGTCTTATCAAATCGTTTTTGTCAATAATTTACCTCGTTTAAGAAATTGTTCTTACGTAGAACATGCTCTTGCGTATTTAATCAACTGGGAGACAATAAACCCCATAACATTTGTATTATATAATATATCTCAAAATAGTCATAGACAGATTCCAAAAAAGAAACTGGCCTGGGAAAAATTTGATATGTATAAAACATGGGCGCCACATACAGTCCATTAAAATAAGTTCCTTATAACTCAAAATTCAACTTACAATGTCCATCGATTAAATTCACTTTTTAAAACTCGGCATTGCATACTGACCAAATTCATAATACGGTTAGCTTAGGAGATGCTTTGTAATGTTACAGTTAACACTTAAGATTAAATTTCATCGTGAGAAAAAGAGAACTTGGACAAAACTTACGACTCATTGTTAAAAAAAGGACTTGACGCAGCATCTAGCATTATCTCCACCTGCCCGTGAGCTGATCTTGAGTACTGAAACCAGATGCACATCAAGTTTTCAAATTTCACATCATAATAATCATTTAAACAAACTAACTCTAAGATCTATTTGATACCATATTATATTTGAAAGCGGTGAAATTATTATAACTTTTTAAAAATTATACATATTACTCATGCAATTTTTAAAAAAAAAAAAAAAAAAAAAACACAAACAAAACAAATAAAAAAATACCCAACTAATAAAACAGCAATAATCTGAATGTATATGAACATATAATAAAAGTGTAATATTATATACATGCTGCGAGGCAGCTGACCAGAAAGCAGCTTCAGCGGACCATGGGCACTCTGGTGTCTGTTCGTAACCAGGACATTTACTGCGGTCCTGTTCTACTCCGTCAGACGAACTGTTACTTCCGCAAAATTTTGTGTCCCCAAGGAAACCTAATAAAATGAAACATATGGAGATAAGGAACAGTATTCCAGATTGAAAATCCATATAGCAATACAAAACAGGAGCAGAGCAAACATGGACCTCCAAAACATCAGAGGTGGGATCAGGTGCCATGGAGGAGTGAGCATCCCCTGCCTACCGGTCACACCCGCCGTGTGTTCCTTGTCATGATTGGGAAATAACGGAATAATAACAAGCATTATAATACTTGCTTGTACTTCAGCACATGTATTACTGTCAAATACTGGAAGTATTTACATTCTAAATTTACCCCTTACTTCATTGTCTTATCTTACTCTTTCCTTTAAGTTCTTTTGAGAAGACTGTAAACGATTTAGGAATTTGGAAGTCATTAGGTCTTATTTGTAGAATTTGACTTTAGAACTGTTTTTGGTAATGTACATGTGTACTCACGTTTAAATTGTAAGTTTATTTAACCTCCAAGCAACGAAAGTTATTTCGATTTTATAGCAATTAATTATTTGAAAGTAAATAAGAGACATTGGAGTAAGTGGGAATTAAATTATATGGAAAATATTGCGGGAAAACGGAATTCCAAGGAATTTTTTTTTCATCGCCACAAAATGTACAGTTGACCTTTCAAAGCTTATGATCCAGAATTATAGAAACTTCTTCATAGCTTTTGAGAAGGCTATAACGGAAGCGTATTAATGCCTATGAGACCTTTTTTCTTTCTTTCTATTTTTTCATTTTTTCACTCTTTAAACTATAAATTCAACACTTTTTAAAATATATACTTACACACTTTAATCTGTAAATTTTACGTATTTGTCTGTAAAATGTATACATATATCTGTAAATTTTACACTTTAATCTGTAAAATGTACTTTTCCGTAGTTCAATCTAAAGTAGTTCTAATAAAAATAAAATTTGATATAAGGGGACAGTAGGCTTAAATATTTTGCTTATTTTGGTGAATAAAACAAGAAAAAGTCCATAAAAATGAATGGCTGACCCACTTAACATAACCAGCCGAATATTGCCTACATGTTCTTTATACAATGATGTTATCCGACGATGTATTATTTTAACAAATAGGAAGTAGAGTTCATAAGACTGGACTTGTTTGCATAATAAATTACAATATCTGTTATATTGTAGATAAATTTAATTCCGTTTCCGCGTATTGCTATCAATAACCACATTTTGTAACACCCATCTTCTTTATAGAGCAATTAGCCGTAAAATTAACCACAGAAGAAGACATTGATGATTAGTTTATATACAAGATCAGTCCCCGCTCGTTTCTGAAAGTGTTAGAGTTATGAACATTCTGAAGAAATTAAACACGATTTCTCCAACATTTATATCAATAGCTTCGGAATAATTGAGAAGAAATGACTGTCTTAAAAAGAAAAAACAATCCAACATTCATGCTCGAGCTTTTGGTTTGTATTTCATTGAAAATTTGTCCCTTGACAATCTGGTTTTATCTCCTAAAGTCTTGCAGGTTGATATAGTTTGATGATATACAAAATAGTACCTTTACCTGTGAGGTGTAATGTGAAATGGCTTCCAGATAGAATATTTACCTGTAAGGTGTTATGTGAAATGTATTCAAGATAGAATATTTACCTGTAAGGTGTTATGTGAAATGTATTCCAGAGAGAATCTTTACCTATAAGGTGTAATGTGAAATGTCTTCGAGATAGAATCTTTACCTGTAAGGTGTATATGTCTTCCAGATAGAAATCTTTACCTGTCAGTGTAATGTGAAATGTCTTCCAGATAGAATATTTACCTGTAAGGTGTAATGTGAAATGGCTTCCAGGTAGAATCTTTACCTGTCAGTGCAATGTGAAATGTCTTCCAGATAGAATATTTACCAGTAAGGTGTTATGTGAAATGTATTCAAGATAGAATATTTACCTGTAAGGTGTTATGTGAAATGTATTCCAGAGAGAATCTTTACCTGTAAGGTGTAATGTGAAATGTCTTCGAGATAGAATCTTTACCTGTAAGGTGTATATGTCTTCCAGATAGAATCTTTACCTGTAAGTGTAATGTGAAATGTATTCCAGATAGAATATTTACCTGTCAGGGTGTCAGCGATGGAGAATGTTCGTTTTCCTCTGTTGCTGTACCTCATTACTGTTTCGTACACTTTTTCCCAAAACACAAACTATGAAATATATGAAGATAACTACAGTATTCAAGCTTAAAAAAATCCTTAAACAAAACAAAAGTAAAGCAGAGCAATCAGGGACCACCAAAATATCGCAAGTGGGATCAGGTGCCATGAAGGAGTGAGCATCCCCTGCCGACAAGTCACACCCGCCATGCATGTGCCCCTTGTCATGATCGGGAAATAGCAGACCGACAATTCATTGTGTAAATAACGGCCTAACAATTAGTATATAAAAACGTCAGTCAGCATTTAATGACAAAATATATTTTGTTGACAAAGTCATTGTATCGACCATAGAACTTGGTAATACATGTACATAATGATCAATTTAAACGGGACCGCATATATTCTTGTTTCAAATTGTTAATACCTTACCTCTTTTTATGAAATTTTCATACGTAGAACAAATTCTTGCATATTGAATCAACTGAGAGATATTTACATCGTATAAAAAACAAACTATGTATATATATTTATATATATATATATTTCCATCAAACAAACTTTAAAAACAAACTCGTACACATTTTCCAGAAAACAAACTAAAAGATATGAAGAAAAAAAAACTCATTTACATTTTTCCATAACACATTTCGGATTTGTTTCATTAATTATATATTCCAACATGTAGTGAAATTTTTAAAATCAAAGTGTTCTTGCCTTTCTCTCATACTTGTTTTGATTGTAGATATTTTGAAATCTTTTTCACAGAATTCTGTTTCTCATTTTTTCAAGAGAAGTACGTTTTTGCTAAACACAATATGCAGAAAACAATGTACATCATTACCTTTCGTTCTATTTTTATATACCTCCTCATCCCCCGCTTGAAAAGTGGGAGTGTATATAGTAATCGGTCTGTCCGTCTGTACGTTCGTTTGTCTGTTACGCTTTGGGGTACTCATCTCTTATTCGCAACTCCTCTCATACCACTGAATGAAATTTGATGAGACTATCACAGAATCTTTATTACATATTGCCATTGTGACCCTCTATTTCACTTTATGATCGACACATATTTTGGGTTTCCCATAGCAAAACGCGGACACTGCCATTATATTTAAATGAGAGGCAGGGAAGGGTATCATTTAGTGAGCTCATTGCTAAAAGTATCTCTAATTTTTAATAAATGTTAATGGTGTCTTGCACAATAGTAATCTGTTGCCTTCCTGTGTCACACACACCTGGTCGTTTTTCCTCAAAATGAATTCCTATTTCACACAATATTTATATCAAAATATATATCGGTAATTTAGTTAATTTTTGATGTACTGGTAGGTAATGAATCATTTGGTGTCTTGTTTACCACTAATCATTTTCTGATTTCATAGCTTACTGAGTCCAATTTACCAATATTTCTTTTAATCCCGAATTTCCCCTTAACAAAATATTGTAGAATTTAATGTATTCTGACGTTCTGGTATTTTTAAAATACTCTGACGTCATGGCTTATTGAGCTCATGTGATCAGTGTCTTACCTTGTTCTTTGGCACGTGATGCTGACTCTCGTTACAGAACTTGTCAAACCGACGACTATCCACGTGACAGGGAGACTGGAAGGCAACGGCATCACGAAAGCTTTCCCACAGCAAAGAACAATTTATTTTGCTGTGATTAAAAAACAGTATTAAATGATAACCTGTTAAATTTAATATAAAAATATATATTTTAATAATATTTGCATATCTTATTTGCAGAAATGTGTCAAGCACAAACATTTGAAGAATTCTTAGATTTATTGAGCTCCATGACTATAACAAAGGGTATCATGGCAATTGATCAATACATAGGGCTGTGACTGGTCAGCAGGGGATGCTTACTCCTTGTTAGCACCTGATCCTACTTCATGGTTTCCAGGGGTACGTGTTTTTCCCTGTTCACGATTTATATCTTTTTTTTGGATTTAAGGTCAAGATCTAGTAATGTCGTAAAGGTTAACAGTTATTAAAGTAATGTCAATGTTCAAGTTTTGATTAGGAAAAAAATGTTATTTCCACAAGTATGGTAAGTATACGTACGCTCTGTGATTAGAATCCATCAATTGATAATTATTTAATTTTTAAGGAAAGAATATAAACATTTGTTCGTTTGTATGACTTTATATAAGTAGGGAGTTTATCATCACTTTCTTGATTGCATTTCTAAACAAAAATGGAATATCTAGTAACTTTCACACTACTGTGAAATGTAATAAATGAAGATACTGGAATTTTTTGGGTCAAAACTTTTGAATTTGACAACTAAAAGACGGATTTAACTTTCCTTAAACAATGAATATTCAAAAAGTAAGGTCTATTCAAAATATTCAAAACTTAAACGTGAACGGAATCCACGAAAACGATTATATACAGCTCTGACCTTTATAATTCAAAACAAGGTATTAAGGAATTCACTTGTTGTCATGGTATTAATCTAAGGCTTTAGTGATTAAATGATTTATAAGATAAGTCTGTCTATAGTACATAGAACATGAATTTAATCATGTAACAGAGTGAAAAAGTGTTCTGTTTATTTTCTATTCCGATCTACGCAATATATTGATCAGAGAATGAAAAATAAGTGTTTTATATATACAGTATATAAAAGTATGTAGTTTAAATGTGATTGTGTAATGTTATCATTGTAATCGTGTGATTATTTTATGTAAAAAAAACCAAACTTACTCGTCAGTAAAAGGCTGTGGATTGAGGGTAGATTGATAGTAGAGACATTTTCCAATGAATTCCTGTCCCACGGGGGAGAGAGTGAACACCACGGGTAGGAGGATAGGTGTAATAGCCCAGTGAAGCATGGCCAGGGTTCCTCAGTTGCCAGGCTTATCTAAAGAAGGGTATACAGAATACAAGTTCCCCTATGTAAATAAATCATACTCTTGTCATTGTTGGCGATTGTGTCTTGACTAAAATTCTAAACCTTTTCACATTTACTTTTATTTGGTCAGAATTATATTTTATATTCATTATTAATAAAAATTAAGCGACACTTAAAGATGATAAATGCATTATATAACTATTATAACAATTGTTTTGAAAGAAGACTATCCAAGTTTTGAAACCTTTGTGTTATTCTTCAGAATATCAAAAAATGGTTGACCCGTATGTCAAGTTTTAAATTTCCATGTCTTTTTCTCTCTCCAGTGAAGGTAAGTCTAAATAGGAATTGAATAAATACATAACAATAAACATGAAGAAAAAAGTAACACAAACATATTTTGCTGTGCTTATGCATAAAGACATTTAAAATTTCTTCTTAAAAATATCAGGGCAATCTTCACCCGATAATGAAATCAGAGACTAAAATTTGCATCCGTAGATAATATGAAATTCACATTCCTTTATATCTATGAATTTAGCAACAATGATACAAAAACTAGTCAAAACATACCTCTGATAAGCCAACGATATCCAGATAAAGTTTCAGAAGCCCTATAGGGGAGTATACTCTGTTGTAATAAGTTGTGAAACTGAACTTAGATCCGTGTTGATTACACAAATATTTCAGTCTAGTCAAGTCCCGTAGAAAGACACAGATAAAATAATGTTCATATTTACAGATCCATGGAAAACTAAGAAAGAGGAACAGAAAGCGTGCATGATTTGACTAATTCTATGATAATAATCCTTTTATGTTGGGGAAGCTCTGGATTGCTCAAGCACAGAGATTAAGATAGCGCTGTTATGTTCAGCAATTCCATACATTTTTTTTTCAATTTTCGGAAAAGGAGGGTCATTTAAAAAAAGATGCTGTTTCCGAATTATAAACACATTCAGAGATATGAGGCAAGTACGTACTTGTGGATGAAAAAAAAAACAATTTTTATGCTTTGGTAAATAAATCCTTAGGACAGAATGAAGGAATAATATTTATGTTAATGTTTAGTTATGCAACAATATAATAAAAAAATGATTTATTTTGTACGTACTTATTCCTTTTGCAATTATGAAAGACATGATATAACGCTACCGGGAATCGAATCAGGAACCGCGGAATCACTAGCTGTAGCTAAGAAACATGGCTTTAAAAATATTAATCTTGATTTAAGAAGCAAAATATTTCTTTTAAAAATGCCCGATTAAAAAAAAAAAATTAAAAATCTAAAACAAAAAGATTATCAGTTCGTAAGTTCGGTGAGATTGTCAACCCTACCCCGACCGACTGATTAAAAATAACCCGATTCAAAGCTTCTTTTTTTTTTTTTACATTCAAGGACAATATAATTTTTATCCCTCTTTTCCTGTCAACAAATATGTTAGAGCTTTCTAAAAAAAGTAAAGATTTCCCTCTTACCTACCGACCCAATTATTTTACCCCGAGTCAGGAGAGGGCAAGCAAACATTTTTTTTTAATATATAACGAACAGTATTCAAAATCTTTTATTTGTTTATACGTAAAGCATTGCTCTTGCCTATCGAATCATTTGAGATATATACACTCCGTATGCAGGTGATGAAGGTGTATTGCTGCATAAGTAAGGGAAGTTGACAAAAGAAAAGTTAAAGTCATCATCAAGTTTATCATAAAGCTTTGGTTGTTAGATTACCAATAACGTCTTTTTCAAGTAAAATATCCAAATATGAAACATATGTGTCAAACTCTGTGGTATCTTTTATCTCAAGCTCACCAGAATACTAGTATATGGTATCGGCAAAAGAATGGAAAGTTTCATTGCTAATTGACAATACGTTGTCAATATATGTAAATGTCGAGTTAAAGGCCACAGCAATTGTTTTCTTCTTTTCACGCATAAGAGTTTGCACAAATTCTGCTTCATATGAATACGTTTGGTCTGCTAATAATGGGGTGCAATTGGTACCCATGGGTATTCCAATAGATTGTTGGAAGACCTGGTCTCTGAAAACGACATAGATATTATCAATCAGAAACTCAAGTATCTTTTGATGTCAACTTAAGAGTACACTTGTGTGTACAATCAGAATGTTTTTTAACAAAATAATTTTGCAAATGACCAGTGGCAATGTAAGTAAACTTACGAGTTCATTTTTATTGAAAAAACAGAGGTCAATGATATCAAAAAGCCTGGACTTTGACTTATCGTTGGGAATGGTTGTGTATAAAGTTAAGTTTTTAAGCTGTTGTTTTTGTTGAAATCTTGTGATTTTAAAATGTTCAAAAGTTGCTGGAAATTTTTAGATATCCTTTATGTATTGGGGGTCTGCAGTCTCCAGGTAAATAAAACCACTGTTACTAAGACCACTCCCCCTCCTCAGGTAACCGTACGGTAAAAAAAATTGGGTGAACAATGAATTATACATACAAAGTTTTGACAATGGTTGATCACATTTTAATAATGATATCAAAACTCTGAGCATGATTGATTGTCTCGTGTTTCTTCTTCCAGGTGAGAAGTGATAGCCTTTAGTTGAAATAATGCGACTTGATTTTCAAATGCTACCACAAGTTTATTGTCAATGTTTATAGATATGCTCCTTGGGTGGGACAAGTGAGGAGAAAGATGTATTGTTCTTCTCGTTGATCCTTCAAAATTGATCACGTTTATAATGTGTTCGTAAAAGTCTGCTATGTATAGACGGTCATTCGTATCTGTGGTAATAGATCCTGGATAACAAAACTCTTCACGAGAAACCTGACCAGTATCATTAAATAAGTAAACAAAGTCCTTTTCCCAATCAGATATTGCAAACTTGCCATCAGAAAGAAGGCAAGCAAATCGAGGCTGCCCAAGTTTCAGTGGATTTCCACATTTATCAGTAAGTTTTATACTGATTTGATCATTTTCTGGTTTGACAATTGTTATCATAGATCTTGAAATCAATGCAAGAATGCGAGAACGTGGCGAACATGCTAAGACAACAGAGGCACTACCAATTGTAGATTTGTAACACAAGTTATGGTCAAGTAATTCAATTGCAGAAGAACTGGTTTTGACAGCCACACACCAAGTGGTAACTGTAACTGCAGTGCAATTTTGTAATAACCCCATCATTCCACTTCTACCAGACAATGGACAAGATTGTATCGTCCCATTATGTTGGTCAACAGCAACAAAAGACTCGCCATCAATCCAGGCAATACTTGTCAGTTTTGCACGTTGATAATTGCTATGTACTATCAGGGAACGGTATTTCAGAAAAGTGCATTCAAGAAAATCCCCTTCCATGGTAGTTTGCATTAAATCACACTGAGTCTCTTTATCTGAGGTTTCGTTGAGGGAAATTTTTGTTATCTTAGATATATTCCTTATTTCATTTTCCATTTTGACTTTTGTACATTCACTGCAAGATTTAGAAAAATCCGGATTCTCTTTTGATATTTTATTAGTATCGTAAATCAGTTCCATGTTTGGTCCATCCCAAGAAGCAACCAAGCTCGGCATCGCGTCCATATAATCTTGGACGGCAGGATAATCTTTCTTTAAAGAAATTTTCGACAATCTATCTTTTATCACTCTTTGGAGGGAAAGAATTTCAAAATCTGTTCCATATCTTAGTAGATTTTTGCAAAATGTAACGTAGTCTCGTTCAACCAGACCCTCGGCTGTCTTCGTAAATCTCCGACCACCCAGAGGGTCTGGTAAAGATACGTAATATCGTTTGTAACGCCAAAACGAGGCTTACCGAAATTCTGGTAAAGTTTTTGATTGGCTGAAAAGAACACACCTACACGATTTAAATAAATACATGATAAATCTGCTGAAAAATAGCTTAAAGATGTATAAGTTATATGTCTAAAAGTTAAAGCTGTTAGATAGGAATTATTTACGGTAATGCCCACCAGTTATAGGTAAGTGTGTTTTATTGTGTCTTGCAAATATTCTGTACGAAAGCAAAAGTGAAAGTAGTGTAGCCCTACCTGCGTAATACACATTCCTTCGATTGATATTGTAATTTCTCGTTTGATGTCCCAAATTAAAGATTAGTTTATTAATATAAAGTCACAACCCAGAAGAAGAAACACATATAACATTTGTTTTCAAAAAGATCGTCAAAATGAAAACAAGATAGCGCCCTCTGGCGGTTACAAACGCTAACGTGATTCTTTACCAGACCCTCTGGGTGGTCGGAGATTTACGGAGACAGCCGAGGGTCTGGTTGAACGAGACTAAATGTAACGCTGTTTTCCAAACTATTAACTCTCTTTTCAATACTTTCACTTTCTCTTTCTATGACTGATTTAGCGGGCTTGAGTGCTTTTGTCAGCTCCCTCTCTAAAGATCGCCTTCGGGTTGTTATCTTATTTAGCATACTGTTACAGGTTGTTTCAATTTTTAACCTTAAAGTTTTTTCGTTTTCTTTGATTTCTTTTGAGGTGTTACTCATCTCAGAATATTGAGATTTCAGTGAAAACAGTTTTTCATTTACTTCTATCAATGTTGATTCTAAATCCTGTTCAGTCTGTGCCCTGGCCTCTTTCGGAGCAGTAAAGTCATGGCTTGCATGCTGCAGGACCATACAGTCTTTACACACTAGTTCATTACAGGTGTTGCAATAATACCTGAAAAACTCTTTTGTGTGGTCAGGGCACATTATATTCTGCTGCGATCTAATTTTCTCGTAATATTTCCCAGTTTTAATGTCCTCTATGGAAACTACTTGATGATCTCTGGTTTGGGTTGTGTACGTGTGACGATGTTCCCAGCAATGTTTACACAAAAGGTCACCACAGGTCAAACATCTTGCTATTGACTCATTTCTCTCATTCAAAAATTCACAAAAAGAACACAATTTTCCCTCAGAAAATTTTGTTATATTGACCGTAGCAATTACATTCTCCAACCAGTAATTCAATGGTAGACTTTCACAATCGGACACAAAACACTCCTCGCTACATATCGGGCAATATATGGTTTTTCGATAACCATTGAATATGGACCCGGTACACGAAGCACAGATTGAATGAAGGCAAGGTAGAAGTTTTGGCTCCCTTAATAACTGATTGCATATGGCGCAAGTAAAAGTTTCCTCGTTGGATTCAAATCCTTCATAAGACATATCTACCTTTTAAATAGGTCGATCGATAACATAGTGCAACGTATTGCATATTTGTGACGTAATGGAATATAAAATACATGATTTCCCATGCATGTAATTGTTGCCGAACATTGCAGGTCCGATGACTATCTCCTTT
>PRKT01000043.1:1149881-1179877 GCA_003671525.1 Saccostrea glomerata | reverse complement strand
AGTGGCCAACTTTTTTCAAGTCGAACTTCCTTTCACATCCAATTTTTTCCTATATTTCTTGCTTTCTATATACTGTGGTAAAATGTGGGGGGCCAACCATCTTTTCAATAGACATTTTCTATAGTAAAGGTAATGTTATGGAAAAAAGTGGGGGGGCCAGGCCCCCCCTGGCCCCCCCGGATACTACGTGCCTGTCTAAAACCATCCGTTTCATAAAATAAAATCAGATTTTGTTATTCTAGGGTGTCATTTTGTACATGATTAACAAGACTTAATTTATAGCCATTCAGTTCCAGGCTCATAATGCTCATGATCGCTGTGCGATTTTTGAAAATGGCAATGCTCAAAATTAAAAGTACAAATATTAAACTAGAGGTACTGTGAGCAATGAGCTCACTAAATGATACCCCCGCGTCCCATAATATCCAAGTTTTGCTATATATGTTTTACGGTAATGTGTAAGGAGGAATAACTCGTCGTATCAAATGTTATTCAGAAGCCTCTATGTGTGACGTCATGGGTAAGGATATAATTGCAATGTCCATGTTTTGCTATGGCCTTGGAAACCTAAAATACGTGTCGAATAAAAAAGTAAAATAGGAGGTGCACAACGGCAATATGTAATAAAGATTCTGTGAAAGTTACGTTAAATTTCACCCAGTAGTATAAGAGGAGTTGCGGATAAGAGATGGGTACCCCAAAGCGTAACAGACGGACGGACATACCGATTACTATATTACCTCTCACTTTTCAAGCGGGGGGTATAATGAGTTATAATCTGCACACATTTACACAATAGACAGAAATTGGAATTAACATTGGTAGAATTATGTGTGTGTTGGGGAGGGGGTGGGGTAAAAATCTAAATGGCAGAAACTTACAATTCTTGTGAACACGAGTTAAAATAAATAAATAAATATTTTTTTATTTCCCAAGATTTAGATGCACAGGCGGGTGTGTATCCTACACCCAATATGTAATGTAAATTCACTTTTTTATTTAGGTTTGAAATAATGCTGCATATTATTCCTCATTATACTCCCCGCTTGAAAAGTGGGAGGGTATATAGGTAATGGTTATAAGCCGAAAACTGTCCATTATGTCAGATATTAGACGACCCGAGGCGCGTTCTGCTTGGATGACTACCTGGCACTGTTCATCAAGTTAGGCCAAAGAAAACGAGTTTTGGTTTTTATTCTGCCTTTATTAATAGTTGGAATCATCGAGAGGTGTTTTATATCGATAAATTTGAACATTAACTTTGTTTAGTCTTATTTATCCGCATTGCGACATTTTTTATATATACTACGCATGTGTAAAAGTCAATTCTACTAAATTCTTTACAATTTATTCATTTTACAACGCAACGACCACGGAAGAATTATTAAACATTTTTTTTCACAAAATTTTATTTATTACGCTTCTTCATCGTGAGTACACTAGGAAAAAATCCTTAAAACCCCAAAATAATCTTTCCACAAAAAAAACCCACTATACATTAAAAGAGAGAAATGTATAATGGGGTATTTTTTTATGGAACGATTATTTTAGGGGTTTCCCGATTTTTTTTTTCCAATGGCACACATGATAAGCAAGTGTAATGAATATAATTTGTGAAAAAAAATGTTCAACACTCCAGAACTGTGTTACCATCGGTGGCATTGTGTTTCCCAAACACAGTATCAAATAAACTAACACAGTACATAGATGTGTTGAATAAGGCTGCTTCTTCTAACATTATGAATGTTATGGCTCCTGGATCGGTGATTCTGGTGTTAGGGGGGAAGTTTTTTTAATTTATTTTATTTTTTTTTTCTTGTCAAGGTTTTTCATGTGATTTTTTCTTCCGGTCCACCCTTCAAAAACAATAGAAAAAAAATTAAAGTTGTTAGCCCTCAAGTTCCACATGTATATAAGCTTAATTAACACGGGTCCACGTAATCTACATGCAGGAGGGGTAAAAGCCACTTTGACTTGTTTTAGCATATGATCTTGCAAATTCGAGGGGGATCTGGACCTCCCTTCTAGATCCGTGCATCAGTGTTGCGGTTAATATTTTCTGGGCAAAAAAAGAAAAAGACTTGGTAGGAATTTACCTAAAACCTGACCAGTGTATCATTGCGGGGACTTTTTATGAAGAATCCAATATAGATAGATAAAAACTAGTCTGTGACCAATGCTCACTAGTAATTAATACCCCCGCTCTGATGTGAATAATTTATACACCATCATGTTAATATACAGAAATTCAATTACGGGCAGATACACAGATAAGTAGGAAGTTGACACCAGATTCATATATAAATGAAAGAAAATGTGAGCAAGCACACATACCCCTAGTCCGAAAAATCTGACATTTTCCTGGCTTTTTACGATTTTGATATTTTACATGCCAGGAAAACGTCAGAACCGGCGCCATTACGAAAACTGGAAATTTCGCCGTCTTCAACTGGAGTTGATTTTCGATACTTGTGGACCGACCTAAATGCCGAAATCAGAATTTATCTAAAGCACAATATCTCTAGTTCTCACCAATATCGATGAAAAGAAAATATCACTCCACATTTCGTAACAGGACATGCAAGATTTTAAAATGCACGAAATGAAGACAAATCTCGACAGTGTGATAAAACCTTTTTTAACGGATTATTTATTTCGTAAATGAACCATAAAAACTATATTGGTAAGTTCTTTAAGTACTGTACTATTGATAACGTTTGAGTTTGAAATTTAATTCAGTTCGCAAGTATCTAAAATCTATCAGAAAATGCCGCCTCCGATTGGAGGCGGCGAATTCTCAGTTTTCGTAATGGCGCCGGTTCTGACGTTTTCCTGGCATGTAAAATATCAAAATCGTAAAAAAGCCAGGAAAATGTAAGATTTTTCGGACTAGACTAGGTGGACAAATGATCATTAATCACCGAACGAAATTACAGATTCGTGAGCTAAATTTTGTGCTATTAAATACGGAAAAATGGATATTTCAATAAACAAAAAGCCCAAGGTTGTGTGTAAGAAAAAACAAGCTTCTCCTTCATCTTTTGTGTCCGTTGGATTCTTTATATGTTCCGTGGATCAATCATTGTGAAATGAATCTATTATATAGCAATGAACGGTGAATTTAGGAAATTTATGATCGGAGCCACGGATGCGTTTACAATAATGTATCTGAGACATTCAATTCACTGGATTATTTGTGCCATTTCCAATAGGATTTTTTGTGAAATATTAACATTTAACGCTACTAATTTCCTACAATGTTCATATTAAATTGTTTTATTTGTCATTACCTTTTAAGTGGTGTTTACTTATTTGCCTCGCCCTTTGTTCTCATTTTAACGTTACCTGTACCTGTCCAATAAGTTGAATCTTATTGGACTCCTACAGGTAACTTATTGGACGGGGTGCAGGACAATAACAAATTTATTGAACCAGGTTTAACAAAAGATGACGTCACAAAAATGTTTTAATGATCGTTATGTCCGTCCGTCCGTCTAGCTGTCCATCCGTCCGTCCGTCTGTTACGCTTAGGGGTACCCATCTCTTATCCGCAACTCCTCTCATACCATTGAAGGAAATTTAATGAAACTTTTACAGAATCTTTACTACATATTGCCATTGTGCACCTCCTATTTTACTTTTTGATCTGACATATCTTTTGGATTTTCCAGAGCAAAACATGGATACTGCCATTATATTCATATGGGAGGCGGGGGGTATTATTTAGTGAGCTCATTGCTCACAGTACCTCTAGTTTGTTAATAAATTTTCCACCTTTTTTAATTGTTAAGGACAGATGACACAAACAAATTTTTTCTTTGAAAAAGATTTAATATCATGTCACAAGTTTAGAAATGTGGATGGTTCTTAGAATTTTTTCTCCTAAGAACTAGAATATGAAAAAGACTTGGAAAATATAAGTAATATTTCAATGAAAAAACAGATATAGACAAATCACATTCAGTAAAGGTTTACAGGTGAAAACAAATTTCAGAATATGTTATCTTGGTGCTAAAAGTGTAATATAAACTTAAGAAAAATATACCAAGCCAGGTGGATTTTAAGAGGAAGATCAAAATGACAAAAAATTAGCAATATCACATATGAATATCAAACAAACGTGGATAACTACAATTACTGATATTTTAAAATAAATGTTCAGACATTCGTACTCGCTGTCGTTTTCACTCATTTTTCAAAACACACGGTGACCTTTGAGTACTTAACTTTTTTTACCGTCAAAAGTTTCAAATAGTACATAAGTTGTTATAATTTTTGTTGGCAAGGACAGTACCCATTTTTGATGCCCATTATATAATTTTTTTACATTGAAATCCACCTTCTCATTTGTCTATAAAACAGGCATTGGTTGCTGTAAATGTCACATATTTCATTGAATATTTCTTTTGGATTTTTTAACAAGTTTTACAGCAAACTTTAATGAAGCTTTTATTTTCACTCTAGTTAACTGATTCTTTACCATTCATTTATAATGCAGTGTCTCGAATAACCCTTGTCTTCCAGCTTCTCACAATGAAACTATGTGATGAAGAGTTGTCACATAAACTGTAATAAATTCATTAAAGATTCAATAATGAGAGAAAGTCAAACTTAAAGTTATATGACATCTGTATTGTATGTCATACAGTTCAGGACATTATTTATTGAACAGCCCTCGTTTAAGTTTAAATTTAGAATATCTTGAAAAATCAGTAGGTAAGGCACCTTGCATATGTCCTTAAAGTCTTCTTCACATAAAATATCCAAATATGAAACAGATGTGTAGGACTCTGTGGTATCTTTTATCTTGAGATCACCAGGATATATGGTATCGACATAAGAATGAAAATTACCATTGTTAATTGACAATACGTCGTCGATATATCTAAATGTAGAGTTGAAAACCACGGCAAGTGTTGTCTTCTTTTCATGCATAAGTTTTTGCACAAATTCTGCTTCATATGAATACAAAAATAGGTCTGCTTATAACGGGGCGCAATTGTACCCAAGGAATTCCAGTAGATTGTCGGAAGACCTGGTCTCCAAAAACAACATAGATATTGTCCATCAGAAACACAAACATCTTTCTGATGTTGACTACAGAGTACTGGTGTGTACAATCAATGTTTTTAACAAATAATTTTGCAAATGACCAATGGCAAAGTAAGTAAATGTACGTTTCATTAAAAAAAAACAGCTGTCAATGATATCGAAAGGCCTGGACTTTAATTTATCATGGAGAATGGTTGTGCATAAAGTTGAAAAGTCGTAAGTTTTTAAGCTGTGGACTTTGGTAAAATCTTGTGATTTCAAATTGATTGTCCAAAAATTGCTTGGAATATTTAAGTATCCACATGTTCATGGGCCAAAACGCTCACTTGTATGACTATGGTTGTTATCTAGCAAATTTTCCCCTATGTATATGTAGTCATCAATACGTAATATCGCGACTACCAATGAGTACCTCGCAGTTATCTAACTTACTACCGCTCTTTTGCGGGGAAGTCGAGAAAAGTCTACATTTCTGGGGGCAAATGACATTGTTTACAGTAGTGACAATCGAATGATTCGAACAATTTAATGCCGAAATCACTATGTTTTGCCAGATATTGAACTTCAAATAGTAGATCGTCAAATAAGGAAAGTTTAGAATATTTTATCTGCTTAAAAATGTGACGATTTTCAATGAAAATTTAACGAGTAGAGTCCGCTTAATTAAAAATATCGTTAAAAATGTAACAATTTAGAATTGGCTCCTCTCAAAAATATATTAGCCTGGTTAAGCGATTGTTTAGCGAGGTATTCCACCAGGATTTTTTACTTATCTGTCCTTATAAATGCTACAATGATCGATCTTGCATTGTATTGAATAGCACATTGCCCCCACCCAACAGACGATTCCTACCTCCTTCGCGAAAGAGTTCCGCTTAGTTAAGTAATCGCGATATCAGAGTTAGATTGCAACAAACTTAAATCTATACTAGCGGATGCTTCCATATATAAATATCATCAATTGTAGCTTTTCTGTCCAGAAAAAAACATAAAGGATTTTTTCTACATGTTCGGAAAATGTTGGAACCACGAACAGGCGCGGATCTAGGGTTGAAGTTAGAGGGGGCGGCAAAGTAGGCATGGTGTCAGCTGGGGACTGCCTTGAGGCGAAGCCCTCGAAAGTTCCTGGATTCCAGAGATTTTGTAGTGATGAGGTCTACCGAGTAGAAATGTTTATATTTTTTCGACGAAACTATGATTTACGCTAACTTTGACTGTTTTAGGGGGGGGGGGGGTGTTCCGCAATTGACAATGGGCGATCAAACGTTTTTATTTATATAAACCCTTGATCGCCCAGTTTGACCAAAACTAAACCTTGAAAAGGATAGGCCAAATTTGAGGAAAGTTTGGATCTACACTAAGTAATGAAACCCTCACATAAGTTTCACATTTACGGCCTATTGCCTCTTCAGACACAGACAGGCAGACGGATGCCAGACACTGTTTTAATAAAATCTAAGAGTTTCTGGCTCTTGTAATCTGAGGGTAAGTCCAAGATATTATACTTTTACATGTTTATCCTGTTCGTGAAACATAATAATTTTCACTTACAAATGTCGGAGTAAACTATTTTTTTCTTTACATGAATCAATTTATTAGGATTTTCTGCTTTTAGACATTCTTCTGACATAATTCTTTGATGAAAATAGGTGTATCTCATCTGTTTACAAAAATTACCAAATGATATATGAGGAGGTAAAGAACAGTAACAAAGCTTAAAAGTCCATAAATGATATAAATTGGAGCGAGCAAACACGGACCTTTAAAACATCAGAGATAGGATCAGGTGCCATGGAGGAGTGAGCATCCCCTTCCTTGTCATGATCGGGAAATAGCAGAACAATTGATCCACAATTCTATGTGTATATAATGACCTAACAATTAGTATGAAAAAGTCAGTCATCATTTGACTTAATGATAAATTGTATTGACTGACAAGGTCATTGTATCAATCATAGAACTAAGGAAATTATGACTTTAAAAGAGACTGCTGATATTGTTGTTTCAGCATCTCGTTTGTCAGTAATTTACCTCGTTTTAGAAATTGTTCATACCTAGAGAATGTTCTTGCGTATTGAATCAACTGAGAGACATAAACCCCGTATCCAGGTGATGAAGGTATATTGCTGCAAAAGAAAGGTAAGTTGACGATTGTAAAGTTAATGTCAGCACGTTTATCATAAAGCTCTGCTGTTAGATTACAATTAACGTCTTTTTGAAGTAAAATATCTAAATATGAAACATATGAGTCAGAGTCTGTGGTATCTTTTCTTTCAAGCTCATCGGGATAATTCGGTTCGACAAAAGAATGAAAATAACAATTGATAATATCAACAATACGTCAAAGTAAGAAAACAACATTTTGATATTATATTTTTGTAAACATAGAAGCAAAAATCGTTTAAACGACGAATATGTCTTCTTATCCGTTCCTTCGCTAGTTGTGGTAAGAAGATATATTTTACAAAATGCCAGTAAATGTTTGAGATTTATATAATACCTGGTAAATTAATTTTGTGAAAAACATTTTAGTATTCCTTCAAGAAAAACGTATTTCAAAACTTAATCACAGGGATTGAAATTAAATTATAGTATTTCACCATTTTAGCAAAACATACTTGTTAAGAAATAATTTTTTGATATGGTCAATCGTTGACACTATCAAAATTCTGTTCAGACCATGTATATTTTTCCGCACATTTAGCAACAAAGAGGTTCAATCAAGTAAAAGCGTGACTGCCTTTCGAATGCAAAAGGAAGATAAACTAAAATTTAAACTAAAAATATAAAGGAAATAACCATGAAAAAGAAGTGATGGTGTTTAA
Source organism: Saccostrea glomerata (assembly GCA_003671525.1). Classification (NCBI taxonomy): domain Eukaryota; kingdom Metazoa; phylum Mollusca; class Bivalvia; order Ostreida; family Ostreidae; genus Saccostrea; species Saccostrea glomerata. The sequence goes on along the minus strand of PRKT01000043.1, from coordinate 1,172,000 downwards.
CCAACTACATTTTGTTCTTTTAAAAAGAGACTCACTCCGTCACCCCTCCCCCGAAAAACATTGTTCGACGACTTCTTTACTTTGTGTATTAAATTCCAATTATCAAAAAATCCTCTCTTATTATCATCTCGATCTGTTTAAAAGAAAAAAAAAACAAAAAAAAAAAAAAAAAAAAAAAACAAAAAAAAAACGAGACACTCTCTCTTACCTTTATACATGCAATAAACAGCATAATTGCCAATATCCCATAACATTTTTATTGGTTTTTGAAATGTTTTCTGATCAGGCCAATTAGTAGACACTGAAATTAAATCATTATAGGATTGCAGCTGATTTTTACCTATGTCATACGATATAACAAAATTTCGATTCGCAGTTTTGAAAGTGTAAGCTGTCCCAAGTTATGAAATATCGTATAAAATAGGTTAAAAAAGCTTCATTCCTTAATTATTCGAAGAGGAAATATCTTGTTCATTTCTAACAATGACAATGTAATAAGAGCTCACAGATTGACCTATTGACCATAAAGTTATATTATCAACTATGTTTGCATCAAGAATGACACATTTCAATACAACGATTATCAATCAAAACAGTAAAATATTAAATTAAGTGAAATAAAAAATCAACTTGGCTACAAAAACGTTTCAGCATGACGGCCTAATATGTAAATTATGGTGACAATATCCCGGAAATTTGCCTTATTGCATGGATATGGAGTTCTCACGAGGGGTATTGCTTATCTCCTATGGTCCTATCAATATTGCCTCTAACGTTTTATATCAGATTATCTCACGGAGACGGATGGCCAGTGTCCATAGTTAGACCACTGAGATAACACAGATGTTTGTGAGAACTAGAAACAGTATGGAAAGCGGGACAATTGAAAACGACATCTGAGGATAATCTGTCTTGAAATGATACAAGAAAAGCTAGATTCATTTTCACTGCAATCATGATGCACATTATTATTTTTTACATTAATATTCAGGAGAACGATTTTCTGTTGAAAGAATATTTATTTTCTTATAATGACACATGTCTGTAATATTATGTTACTGCTTGTACATAATCTCTGAAAATAACTGTCTTCAGGATTTGAATTGTTATTGCCTTGAAAATTAATATCTAGGTATCATAAAGTAAAAACTGCTAGACATCATTCATGGTATTTAAAATATTTCGATCGGTTTGCTGGATCAATCGGTGTTAACCTTTCACTAGAACATCAAACAACAGAACCTGTCAGCACGCGGACAGTTACATGTAACCTCAGTCTTCCCGGCACACCTTGCTGCAATCTGCCCGTGATTGTAATAGTGAATCAATATAAATTCGAAAACACATTGCTACCTTAGATATCAGGCCTCGACACTTTCCTACGAGTATCATATTCCGTCTGAAACAAGGAGAAGTAATCACGTCGCTTAGGCTCTTGACAATTTCAGCGCCATCCTGACAGGTACAAGGGAACGTTAAGATGACATGAACATGTCCGTCTGTCTGCAGCTCATTGTCGGACAATGGCCGCTGATCGTGTGGTGATTAAGGTGACATGTTACAGAGCTTGCAGTGTGCAAGTAATTATTTGCACAGACCGATTTAATCCGCTCAGACCTGCTAAACATGAACAAAATGTTGATCTCACAAGTTCTGGACAATAATGCTTTGAGTACCAATCGCCCGAAATCATGATAAAAGGAATGAATTTTAAGCATTATAGGCAATATAGAATCCAAATTGCATAATACCATAGAATCTCAAAATTTGGTAAACATTCTTTCATGGTATTGACAATAATATTAATTTCACCAGAGTAAATGCAACTAATTAGATATTCAGTTAGGGTCATCTTGAAACGAATTTTTCTTGACCTCTTCCAACCCAGGGTCAAATTATTGGGTCGGAAAGGCAGGTAGGAAAATCTTTTTTTCCTGAAATTTTGATATATTTGTTGACGCAATTAAAAGGAATAAAAAGAAAAAGAAATAATTCTTCCGGAATGAAAAAAAAAGATTCAGTCGGACCTGTTTAATTAAGTTAATCGGGAGAAGGCTACCAACGAGTGCCTAACAAACAGTTTTTTAGGCTCAAAAGTCCATTCATACAATACAGATCAGGAGTTGATCAAACATGGACCTCTAAAACATCAGCAGTTGCATTCCCTGTCGACCGGTCCCAACCGCCTTGTGCTCCTTGTCCGGAGTGAGCAAACAGAATAAGTGTGTGGAACCAGCAGTCAGCCTTAGACATATTAATGGATTGTACTAGCTGAAAAGGTTATTGTAACGTCCAATGAACGTGCAAAATGATAATGACTAAAAATGAAATCGATAATTTCGTTGTCTCATTAACTTGTGTGTCATTATCTTGCCTAATTTTATAAATTCTTTGTATAAAGAGCATGTTCTTGCGTATTGAATTAACTGAGAGATATAAACTCTATTTGAAAGTGATACGGTTATATTGCTTCTAAAATGATGGGAGATGACCATAGAAAATTTGAAGCCAACACGTTGAAGAACGTTTTGTTGTTAGAGTACCATTATCGACTTTTCTAGTTAAACATCGAAATATGAAACAGATGTATTAGACGCTGTGGTATTCTTTTATTTCGAGAGGAATATATTGAATCAACACAGATATAAAAATAAATGTTGTTATTTGATTAAAAAAAAACCGTCTTCGAAATATGTATTCATTTGTTGAATTGAAAGCCACAAAAAAAAAACTTCAAGTAGGATGTTTTTGAAAAAAATCTGAATTATACAAATGCAAAACTAGGCCTGTTAATAACGGCGAGCAAAGCCGGAGGCAAGAATAATTTTCTTTAAGTATTTTTTGGGGGCTAAATTTCATGAAATAAACTTGTCAATAAAATATATTAAAGATGCTCCATTGGTGTCTTTATTAAAGTTTCCTTAAAAACATATTTGAAAATTGATAGTTTTCCCTTAAATGATGAACTTTTGAGAAAGTAGTATTTTAGTTAATTCATTGACTTTTTTGTAAGCATTTTCAATTACTTTCTTTATTTAACTGCTCACTTTTATGAACGGGCCATCTAACTGGTTTATTTTTTAATATTTTCCAAATTTGGATTATTTAAAATGTTAATTAAGAAATGAAGACAAGAAACTTATAATTGATAAATTCCGAGGAAAAGGGTAGTACAATCTAGGATGGTCATCTGCAGATACAATTGATTTAAGCATAATTATTTATACTCCTTTTGCAAAACCACATAATCTAAACAATCAACAAATTTATATCGTTAATCGTTATGAATAAGTATGGAAAATATTGATAGCATTTCAGAAGTATTTGAAGTAAATTTTTTTTATTAATGAAATTTTTTCATGTGAAGAGAAATACAGTCGAAATATTGAGAGATAGGGAGATAGGATCTGGAAATAATCAGTGGCGGATCCAAGAATCTTGAAAAGAAGGGGGCGACCAGTTTGGGGTTGGGGTAGGGGACCACAGCCACACCAAAAAATATTATTAAGTTTTATGTATGACATAAAAGGGGGGTTCGAGCCCAGTGGGCCCCCTCTAAATCCGCCAGTGATAATGTATTTAAAACTTCGCTGCACATTGACCTTCAATACTTTTATTAAAAGCATATGCAATATACAACAAATTGGACAAATACTATAACATGAATTACAACCATTTTTTGATAATTTCAGAGTAATTATATTATTTCTTTAGAAAATAAAAATATCATATATATCATATCTTTATTTATCTAACAAACATTTTATCTTTTATAGTAATTTCTACATTCACAAGACAGATATTTTCAAATCAGAGAAAATTTAGGTTGAAGTCAATAAGATCCGAATACGATTATTAGCAAACTGTCAAATTTAAAATTACAAAAAATAAACGATAGCAAAGAAAGTTTTTCCTTATGTAACTGTAAATTGGGTTTTAAAAGAGTTTTTTTAAATATGCAAGATGATTTTGAAACAAGAATCTTAAAAAAAGTCAATGTATGCATGAATGATATGGAGATATCAAACAGTATTCAGTATCACAGTCCATAAAAAATACAAAATAGGAGCAGAGCAAACACGGACCTCTAAAACATCAGAGGCGATAGCAGGTACCATGAGGGAATCCCCTGTTGACCGGTCACACCCGCCGTGTGCTCCTTGTCATGATCGGGAAATAACGGAAAAATCTGCCGTCAATTCAGTGCTTAAATAAGGGACTAACAATTAGTATGGAAAACGTCAGTCATCATTTGACTCAATGATAAATTATATTTGTTGACAAGGGCATTGTATCGACCAAAGATATTACGAAATGATGACTTTAAACGAGACTGCTGATGTTCTTGTTTCATCAACTTGTTTGTCAATAACCCAGCTAGCAGGATGTTATTGGACCTTTGTTGGGCCAACAATGCTCCTTATGTTGGGCCACCGTTTGTATTCAACATTGGGCCATCGGTAATTTGCTCATCGGCCCTTAATCAAACCAACTTGTTGGCTTATTGTTGGGCCAATGTAACAGTTAATATTGGGCCATTGTTGGGCCAATGTATTATATCAATATTGGGCAAACGTCATTTTTGTACAATTGGGTCATTGTAAGCAATTAATGTTGGGCCAACGGTAATTTGCTCATCGGCCCTTAATGAAACCAACTTGTTGGCTTATTGTTGGACCAATGTAACAGTTAATATTGGTCCACTGTCGGGCCAAGGTATTTTTTCAATGTTGGGCAAACGTCATTTTTGTACATTTGGGCCATTGTAAGCAATTAATGTTGGGCCAACGGTAATTTGCTCATCGGCCCTTAATCAGACCAACTTGTTGGCTTATTGCTGGACCAACGAACGGATATTTTTTAGCCATTGTTGGGCCACTTATTCTTTCAATATTAGACAAACATCATTTTTGGGCCAACGTTGGTTTGTATCTTATTGGCTCTCCATCATGACAACTCATTTGCTCTTCACTGGTTGGCCATTTGTCCTCAAAATTGACAAACAAATACACAAAATAAGGTAATACTAGTTTTGCAGTATAGTTTAATGGTAAAAGCACTTTAATATTATCTATATATGCTAGATTAATAGTTTAATACATATTCTCAATATATATATCATAGCATTGATTAAAAAAACTGAGGAAAAAGAAATCAAAATATAAAATTAAATAATAACATACTAGTATTTTTTTTTGCTCAGTGCATGAAAAAAAGATATAGAAATAAAAGTTGATGCTCACTTCAAGCGATACATATAGGGTTACATGACTGTATACTCCCTCTCTGATGTAAATTTATGCACAAGTTCAGTAAATTGCAGGTATCAATAAGCACGTCTAACAAATAAACAAAGCCCCCATGTTCTTAAAATAATACTAAAATGAATCCCGTCATTTTGTTTCCTTACACAAAAAATGTTTCTGGCATCTGCATCATGTTTGTAACCGACAAACAGACACAGAAAAGGGTATAACTACAGGTATGTCACACTATATTACAGAAAAAAGCTAGGCACTGCCACTTTCCATCTGATCCCTCTCCTAAGTCTCTTCTTCTCTCTCCCGAGTCTCCTCCTCCCCCTTCTTTTCTTCTCTGTCCGTTTCTTTCTCCTCCATCCCTGTCCTTGGCATACCTTAGCTATTCTTTGATTGTGTTCTGAATAGCACTAAAATTGTAGTATTTGGTACTTAATACATTTGTTACTTTTCTCAGTAAAGAGTAAACATACGATTGAATTTACAAGTATATCACTATATGTTTAAGCTGTTAATTAAGGAATAACCGTCTTTTTTGTTTCATGGTGTGATTAAGTGATTAGCTTGCATGATGAAGACATTTATGCATAACATTTCTACGCTTGATCATCATCATCACAACGATTTTGATTCAATGTTGCCCCATATACTAGTAAAATACATGTATTGAAAATTTGTCGTTACACTGAACAAATTTTAAATGAAAGAACCCAATTTATGTTTAGTACTGAATAAATTTTGTTTTAACTTCAACAAGTTCAACATTTTCAAAATGCTTGATCATGTGCTCGACGTTAAGTGTATATAAGTAAATTAAGTGGTAGACTTCGGAAATGTATTATACTAGACACAAATTTCTATCTAAATAAGGGGCAAATTATTTATTGTTTTAACTTATCAAAACACATTTGTTATTTTATACTTTTATTTATTTTTCTTGTATAGAAACAAAACATTTAATCACTGATAATTTATTTTGTTTTGATAGATTATAAGAATTTTAACAGGCATTGTAAATTCATTTTAGCTAGCTTGTATTTTCAAGTAGGATTGGTAGTAGATTTATTTCTGATTGAAGAGGCGATCAGATTTGTTAATATACAGCTTTGTAACAATTAAATGTTTATACACATTGGCCCAATCTTGGTCCAATATATCGGGCCAACATTGGGCCAAGGAGCAAATTGACACTGGACCAAGGTCATTTGCCAACATCGGTCCAATGTTCCTATTGACGTTGGGCAAACAATGTCGCATTCATTGGGCAATATTGGCGAAACGTTGGGCCAATATCTGTAGAAATAACACTCTACACTGGGCCAACGTTGGCCCAATATATCGAGCCAACATTGGGCCGATGAGCAAACTTAAATTGGGTCAATGTAATTTGCCAACATTGGTCCGATGTAACCGATTACATTGGCCCAACGTTGGCCCAATGTTAGAATGCCATCTGGAACGTACAGTGTTGACCCAACAGCACCTGGCCTCTGCACTTCCCCGTGTCTGCTTTACGCAGATTTGTACATGATATCGTTTAAAAACTAAACGCTAATTCCGAGGCAAACATATTATAAATACTTACAAAGAGGATGCAGATATGCAAGGTATCAGTCTCATTACGCTCGCTTGTGCCAGATTAAAAATGGCGCGGATATTACAAGTAGCGCGGTTGTTGTCTACCCATGATGCTCAGTCAGATTCATGTTATATTGGGCCAACGTTGGGCCGATGTCATTCCCCAAACAAATATTTTCTCTCATGATAATAATTTTATGATATAATGCCAACAGTAAGCCCAACATTAGCGCACCATTATACATAACCAGCTATCGATATTCCATGTTGGGCCATTGTTGTCCCAATAAAGGTAACCCAACATAGATAATACAACCATAATGTAAGATGGGGCCAACGATGTTCTGCTATCTGGTTTATTACAAATAAATAAGCATAAACACAATTCAAAAAATAGAATAAAACACCCTTAGGTGCTGTGATCACTTAAGTGCAAAGGTAAAATGTTGAAAATGTCATATCTATCCAATGATAAGCATGGACATAGAAAGTCCTCTTAATTATTTCAGAATGTGCCAACGTTGTCCCAACGTAAAGCTCAGCAGCTAATTATAAAATTGACACCATCAATTAGTTGGCAGTATAATAATTGGGCATACGTTGGCCCTATATAAATATCCCATCTTTTAAACACCTAAACAAAATAATGATTGTGTGTATTACATACATTGTGCCAATGTTGGGCCAACATACTACTACCAACTTGATAAGGCACTTTCTTTAAGGGTGTATTACAAACAATGGGCCAACATCATAATATCAACTTGATAAGACATTTTCTTCAAGGGTGTATTACAAACAATGGGCCAACGTTGGGCCAACATAATACTATCAACTTGATAAGACACATTCTTTAAGGGTCTGTTACAAACATCGGGCCAACGTTGGGCCAACATACTACTACCAACTTGTAAATACACTTTCTTTAATGTATTATAAACATTGGTCCAACACCAGGATCCTTCCTTCCTTGGAAACTAAAGTGAATGGAAGTTGCTTACGTTGGACCAACGTTGGGCCAACATAGGAATTCTGTCATGGTCGAGAAGGTTGACTTGGTAACATTTGTCCAACGTTGGCCCAACGTTGTTCCCCCAACGCCAACCATACAACCTTTTACAAATGTTGGCCCAACATAGTCATGCTATCTGGGAATTTACCTCGTTTTAGAAATTGTTCATACATAGAGCATTCTCTTGTGTATCGAATCAACTGAGATATATAAACGCCGTATGCAGGTGATGAAGGTTTATTGCTGCATTAGATTAGTACGTGAAGTTGACGATAAAAAAGTTAGGTCATCACGTTTATCAAAGAGCTTGATTGTTAGATTACCATTAACGTCTATTTCACGTAAAATATCCAAGTATGAAACAGATGTGTCAGACTCTGTGGTGTCTTTTATCTCAAGCTCACCAGGATATATCATATGACACAGGAATGGAAATTACCATTATTTATTAACAATACGTCGTCTATATATTTTAATGTTGAGTTGAAAGCAACAGCAAGTGTTTTCTTCTTTTCACGCATCAAATTTTGCACAAATTCTGCTTCATATGAATACAAAAATAGGTCTGCTTATAACGGAGCACAATTGGTACCCATGGGGATTCCAATAGATTGTTGGAAGACCTGGTCTCCAAAAACCACATCGATATTGTCAATCAGAAACTCAAGCATCTTTTTGATGTCAAATTCAGAGTACTTGTGTGTGCAGTTAGAATGTGTTTTAACAAAATAATTTCGCAAATATTTAGTGACCAAGTATGTTAACAATACGTCGTTCCATTGCAAGAAAATGGCTTGTCAAACATTGAAACATTCTATATTTGCCATTTATTGTTTAATTTTTCCAATGATATTGTACAAGTATTTCACAATTTGTATTTTGTACATCATCTCTATATACAATAGTTTAATGCTTGACAAAATGTATTCTATTATGGAAAACATACTAATTTTCTTATCAAATAAAAAGTTTAAATTGTAAAAAAAAGATGCAACTTTATGAAATAGTTTTGGTTTATAATACAGTACATTAGAAGTGATATTACTTGTATATACTCAGTAAGAAAGAAATTAAGAATGCAAATAAGAAATTAATGATGCAATAGATAATATATATTGCAAAAAGAACAAATCCGAAATTCTAAAATTTTAATTATCAATAAATTGAAAATTTAAAAGTATGAAAAAATTGATTATATCTATGAAATTGAAATTATATACAATAAGAAATAAAAATCGAACATAACATTGTTTATCAAGCCATATAAGAAAAGAGACTGGAGTGTTATAAAAAGAGATGTACTAGAATCAGGAACTGGAACCCCATTGATGCTCTCCTGAATGGGAGAGTTAGGAATGTGCGTTCGAATGAGAGCGTCCAAGCCGATGTCCTCAGATTATTTTCAGTCTTTCACCTGCAATGATGGCGCCCAAATATAAATGAAAATAGCCGACATTGTATGTGCAATAGAACTAGTCCTCTGCAAAACTAGGAGGACATTGTTTTAAACAAAGTGAAACACTTGTACATTGTTCCTATCTTAAGCAGCAAATTACAAACCCTTCCAAAAACTGTAGAGGTAATGATATAATTTTATAATATGAAATATATCTCTGTTGGTTCTCTTTTTTTTTTTTACATTATTCATTTTGTCGTTGATTTTATACGTATATAAATTACCAAACAGTCGGGAGTAGCATTGGCGAGAGATAATGTTACGCAAACGTGCAATAAATCTGGTGCCAGGGAAGGGACATGATAACATATACCCTACAAATCTATGTCAAGATTCTTTGTCAATAATAATTTGTGTTATTTATGGTTCTAAATCGCAGCATGTCATTCTATGGACGAGAGGAAGTTGTTAAATTGCTCGGCATCTTATTTCACTTAAAAGAACCGTAAACCTATAAACTTACTCTGTTTGGTAGAAGTACGTAGAATATCAATGCTAGACTAACTTACTGCTCAAACACTAATTTGAGAATTATATGAAAAAAATAAAAATAAAGTCACTTTAATTTACGTATCCCTCGGTCTGTTTCAGTGTAACTCTGTGTATTGTTCTCTGAGTGAAAGCAGTCCGAACCAATTTAATCTCTTAATAATGAATTTTGCAATTTTTTTTGCACGTAATTGATGAAATTCGATACGGTCTTCGGATTTTATTTAGGAAGACTGAAACTACTATAAACAGTAATTAGTGTCGATTACCTTCGACTTTAGGGTACTTTCTTTATCCCTAGTCTTAATCACCAAACGTTGAGAAAGATTTTCAATTATCGTTAAAGAATTAAAAATTTATTATGGTGTTTGCACCTTTCGGTGTTACCTTTTCTCTTCGCCTGACGGACGATCGTATTTCACAAGTTTCTCAGCGGACAACCCGTTCTTTTCTGAACTGTCAAGTACTGATTGAAACCGGTCGGTAAATCGGAAAAGACATAATTGAGTTTACAAATAAAGTCATTATTATCTATTTAATGCGTCAATACAGGATGAATATTTGATTTTGACGGCCATGTATCTGCGTACAACCACAAATACAAAACCCCGTGCACGCTTCTGACTTCGCGTAAATAAAAGCTGCATGTCGAGGATGACAGTTTAATCGGTCATCGCTAAGAATTAACAGAAAAGATGTGACTTTTGAACACGCATAGTCTCACGATATTGTATGGTGAATACTTGTAGGTATTGCCCTCATCAGGTCTGCGATAAGAGTTTACCCTGATGAAATCAATCGTCGAAAGATAACGATTTTTCAAATCATAGTTAAAACAGATAAGAAAACATTAATTGAAAAATAAAAAGGAAGAACACATACGTATTCTGCATGTTAAACTACAATCGCTTATATTTTTAAGTTTCTGATTCAGTCTTATGGTATGGTTGGAATTATTGCCAACTTTAATGTATAATGTCCCTACACTTATTGCGACAGTTATTGTCATATTTCGGGTGTAATGCTGAAATATTAGAAAAAAAAATTATGAGGATAGAGTTTGAATATAAATCAATACACTCGTACAATAACATTTTTCACACTTTAACCTCAATGGGCTAACAAAGAAATTGACAGTTTTAGTATTTTCAATTCCAAAGGGTCCAGCAATGTTTTCCACTATATTTTAAGCCTATGAAACATATGGAGATAGCGAACAGTATATTCAAGCTCAAAAGTCCATAAAACAATACAAAATAGGAGCAGAGCAACACGGACCTCCAAAACATCAGAGATGGGATCAGGTTCCATGGAGGAATGAGCATCCCCTGCCGACTGTCACACCCGCCGTGTGCTCCTTGTAATGGTCGGGAAATAAATTCAGTGTATAAATCATGGACAAAAAAAAAAAATGAAAAACGTCAGTCAGTATTTGATTCAATGATAAATTGCATTTGCTGACAAGGTCATTGTATCGACCAAAGAACTTACGAAAAAATGACTTTAAACGAGATTGCTGATTTTCTTGTTTCATCAACTTGTTTGTCAACAATTTACCTCGATTAAGAAATTGTTCATACCTATAGAATGTTCTTGCGTATCAAATCAACTGAGAGATATAAACTCCGTTTCGGTGATGAGAGTATATTGCTGCATAAGAAATAGAAGTTGACGATAGAAAAGTTAAATTATCCACGTTAATCATAGAGCTTGGTTGTTAGATTACCATTAACATCTTTTCCAAGTAAAATATCTAAATATCAAACAGATGAGTCATACTCTTTAATATATTTTCTTTCAATCTCACCAGAATACATCGCATCGACATTAGAATGGAAATTACCATTTTTAATTGACAATACGTGGTCGATATATCTAAATGTCGAGTTGAAGGTCAAAGAAAGTGTTTTTTCCCCATCCGTTTGAATTCTTACAAATATACATCAACTATTGCCATCAAGCCTTTTTATTGCAAAATACTCCACAAAACCTAAATTCGAACACCTAAAGACCTTAAATGTATTCGATTTTATTTCAAGAAAGCCAAAATTTAGAGTATCTCAATCCTTCGATTGATGTCATAGTTTCAAAAATATTAAGAATTCTGCGGATGCTTTCACCAGGCAACAGACAATATATGAAAAAGAAGACCTGGATACTTTCTCAGATTGGATTAAATATAAAACCATTTATTTTTCTGTCTTTAGTGATTCAGAGATGTAAAAAAATGAATGAGATTACATTACCAATATATAATGGTTCCAACTAAAAAACACGGAGCAACATTGCCTGTGCTTCTTAGGCTCATTCTTTCATATATATTTTAGATTTGAAGCTTTAAGTAGCAGTTCAATTTTTTCATAGCTCCCTTGCTACGGAGGAAATTCTATAATTATGTCAATTTTAAATATTTTTTAAATTCCCAACAATTAAAATGAATTTTAATAGCCATACTTATACCTAAGTCCAAAACTTACAAGCAAAATTACAAAGTTCCAGTGAATGTTCTACTTAGCCTCATTTTTACTCCTCACTAAAAGCAGCTGTGCAGGATAACCTTTACAAGTGCCGTGTTACACTACACTGAAGAAGAAGTGTAATTTAGATGAGGATTCTTCAAAACTCAAAGTAACTTTTAGAAATTAAGAATAAATTATTTTGACATGACGAACCGTATTCAAGCTCAAAAGTCCATATTACAATACAAAATAGGAGAAGAGCAAATACGTACAATTTAAACATCAGAGATGAGATTAAGTGCCATGGAGGAGTGAGCATCCCCTGCCGACAGGCCAGGCTTTTTGGGATAATAAACAGCTGCTTTTTCGATAAAAATGAAACATGAAAATTTACTAGCCTCTTCATTGGTATATTTGCAAAAGTATCTAGTAAAAATATTCTGATGGTATAGAGAAGTATTCTACAATTGATATTTAAAAAAATAATTAATCGTTAAAAAGCAATCATTTCACAGGTTTTGTGATTGATACTATGACACGGCCAGCAAAAACAATCTGTCATTATGTCAGATGTTGACTAATTTATTCATACAAGCTGAAAAACTTTTTTTCACCGAATTGTCTACAGATTTTCCCACTTTTACGATCTTTAAAAGGAGCACAAGGCGGGTGTGACCTGGGAAAGTTTTACTGCTTAAGGCTTATCCCATGGCACCTGATTCGACCTCTGATGTCTTTAGAGAACCGTGTCTGACCCTACTAAATTGTTATTGTTTCAATGTACTTTTGATTTTGATTCCTGTTTGTTATCTGCATCACTACCACCGCTAAATCAATCACCCCTCCAGGTAGTTTTCTACATAACGATGATCTAAAAGATGATGCACTCTGACCCTTCCATCAATATTTGCAATAAAATTAATAAATATTTGTTTAAGAAAATAACATTTGTCAAAGTTTATAAAATATAACAAGCTAAATTTATATAGCGTTTAGGTATTTCTGTTAAAAAATGCTGATATCCAAATTTATATACCGTTTAGATATTCCTGTTAAAAAATCCTGAGGTTGATCTCTCTTCATTACCTTCATTTTTTAATTAATATTGAATAATATGCACTGAAGCTAACGATGCAAACACATAAACTGATGCAAAGTTAAACGTATCTACATTCAACTGATATGACCCCTACTTCATTAGCTTGCTTCAGATGCAATAAAAAGATCACATATTTGTCATCCTTCAGCTCTGCGCGGCTTTGGCAGATGGGGTGGGAGGCTTTCCGAAAGATTCCCGCTGTCCGCTTGGTGTCAACGCAAACAAGAAATAGCTATGGACATGTGCGGAAGCCATGAACTGATTAATTATTACATGTTAGATCACAACATAATCACAGAAATAAAATATTCATAGCGACGCGCGTGCACGTCTCCCTCTAGTCACGTGCTGAGAGGGGAGTGGCATGGAATGATGGGTAATCAAAGTTGATGATATATCTTTTAAATTATAGTATTGAAATTAATATTGATCACTTTGGTAAACCCTGGAGAACACGGGATAATTAGCGTATAACTTAATAAATTGAAAGTTTTATTGAGATAGAGTGCCCTTACGTGTTCTCCTTCCTGCTGCTCACCTGCATTACAGAAACTCGTTTTATAAGACACATGGAACCATGTCCCCGCTTTCATTTCAGAGTCATGAATGCACTTTTTCTCCCTTTTTCAGTTTGCTGTACAATTATCGCAACGGGGGGATAACTGATACAATTTACTCATCGCTTCAACCCGTCCTTAAACGAAAATTAGCGCGCCGTTTTAGAAGAGAATACCACCGTGATGGATAAAAGCCAGCGAAAGACCCTAGTGAAGCATTGGTGTATTTATTTAATTTAATCAAATGTCTATTATTTTCCCCCGTCGCTTTCTTTACAAAGCAAAGATATCATATTCCGTTTTTCATGTCTTTTATTACAGCGTCTTCGCACTGGGTTTATAAGTAAACAGTCTAGACGTTTTTCATATCATTTAATGTTTCAGACTACTAAAGATTTTCGAATAAATGAACTAAAATAGTAAAACTTGATAATCTTTAAAAAATTCTTTACTAACTTCATTAATTATTGAGACGAACAAAAAGCGTTTACCTGCGCCTTGACCAATTAACATTCTGTTTTTTGTCACGTGACTTCGTCTTGTTCCTCCCAATTCAAATGATTTCGATGCATATATAGAGATTTAAAAAGTTTCAAAGAATGGTTAAGTCTCAGCCTGTTCCAGAAATCTGACTTGAGGAAAATAAAGAATGTTTCCCTCTTCGTCCTTCAAGTAAGTATTTTTAATTTATCATTTGAAACTTTACCTAAATAATTTTGCAATAAATCATGTAAAAATGAATGATGAAACAATATGCTTTTCACTCATTCTTTCATTCAAATGATTAGTTTTTCTACTTGGTTATTAATAATATTTTTGAGAAAGTTTATGTCCAAAAAATATCTGACTAACATAGATACAGAAAGCAAGATTATATATTGAAAAATTAAAAAACCACAACAATTTTTAATTTCTATTTCTAAAATCAGTTAATTTATATTGTAAAATAAAATTTCTTCTCTAATTATTCAAAACATATGTAAAAAGTTTTGTTGAAAAGCTTCAAATTATACTTTTCTTTCCCCTGCAAAGACATATTAAACAGCAAATCGTATTAAAGGAATTTTAAAGAAAATGTGACCATAATAAAACTATATTAGGTAGCTGTAATTCCATTCAAATAAAATCCTTTTTAGAAAATTTAAATTAAAAGTATTAATAACAGAAAAAATAATTAAAATTTTGTAGGTCTTTTACTTAATAAAAAAAGAATAACAAAAAAAAAAAAATAAATTGAAAAACACTTCGAAAGCATAGAAAGAAACATAAAAAGAGGAAAATAAGGCTGATAATAAATAAAATGCATGATTTTGAGAAGATAAGACCCCAATGTCTAAAGTACTCTGATAAAAAGATAATTGATATGTTGATTAATGGATAAAAAAGATGAATTTAATTTTCGGGATTTGATATGCAAAAAAAATCATATATGATGAAAATATAAAATAATTTTCAATCAAAGTAACAGAATAAAGAAAAAGTAACTAATTTACAACGGTGAGTGATAAGAAGTATCTAAATAATATGTTATAATGTTTATTATTTTTAATTATCATAATCAATCTTTTTTTATTCAGTAGAGATTTATTCTACTGGATTATTGTCTATACTTTGGAAATGTGCCAATTTTTTTGTTTTACGAAACATATTCTTATCACTGTTGAAAAATATTAATAAATTCAAAAATATTTTCAATTGTGTATCATATAATATAAAATATTCACAAATTTAAAGTGAACAAAGTCAGAAAAACAAACAGAGAATATTCTCATTTTGCGCTTTTTTCAGAAAATATGAACAAATAACAAAGATAGCATTCATAATTGGGGGTGTTTAACACTTTTACAATACTTTTTTTTATATGCACAGTAATTCTTTTGTCTTCAATTTGTCTATTTCTTAGACTGGAAAGGGTACTCATTATGATTAAAAACAATATCTGTTTTAATCTTGCTCTCAGCCAGACATTTCCCTCCTTGGTAACTTTCATAGAATGAAGTTAAGCTAGTTAACATTTTAATTTCTCTTCTCTACAGTTTTTTGTTCGACATGGTTCTATGTAACCGGGCTTAGTCGAAGCTTATCCATGTTACATTGAAGAGTAATTTAGTTAATCTTGTATGATGTGTTTCCGGGAGAAAGCAGTCGTTCTGGTAAAGAGTTAGAGTCACAAATATAGAAACAGATATCGAAAGCTTAAAAGTCTACCCTTTTTAAAATTGAAATTCATTTCTCCAGGTTACGTTCACATGGCGAACAGAAATAAGAAAAATGCACACCTTTATTTTTCAAAAGAAACGTTTCAAGGTGTACTAATATGATCGACATGCTAGTGTTTATTCAGATTTTTTTTCTAATGTTTATTTTGAAATCTTACTTCAAACTTTCAGTTTCTAGTGACTATACCTCATATGGTTTTGAAAATTGGACAATGTTGACTAATTTTGTTAGCAATGCCACAGTATTAATAGTAGGTAGTTTGAAGTTAGCAGTATTTAAAGTGGGTCTTGGATAATTTTTTAAAACTATTTGACCAGCTATCTTGATGCCCGCTCTAAGAGCGCACCTGTCTGGCGAGGGGACCGCTGTGATTGTGATATGTGACACGCCCCCTTTGTATTAGATAATTCAATTCATCTTCTCTACTTTGTAGTGTCTAAATATTCAGAATGGAAACCCCCTGATTTAGGGATAGAGTAGTTTGAATAATATTTACATTATAGGGTATCGGCTTACTATCCGAAGAGCTCGACAAATTGTTTATGAGTTCGTGCTTTAGGGTTCTTTTTCTCTCCGTGTCGTTTACAATTCTGTTCCCAAACAACCAATGATTATTTTTTCCTTAGCCTCAAATAAATTCAATCTTAAAAAAATATGAAAGGAATAATATGTTTTAATTTTATTGTGCAATAAAGATAAAAAGAAAATGGTCCTGTTTCCAATTCAAATTCAAGTGATGTGTTTTGCAATTTATTTATTAAGTAAAAGAAGACTTAGATTCATTTTTGATTTATTTATCAATTCAAGAAATCTATATTCTAGTAGTTCATACAATGACACAGGCGCTATAAAATGACATTTCAATAACTGACGCCTTCAATGTAAGCAGCTGGAGCATCATCTCGATGAAAACATCGTCTCCGCTGGATATCACGAGACGTTAAATTCCATGACGTCACTGAAAAGGTTCTTTTCAATGGCGGCTAGCATAAATTTCTTTTATTGCTCTCAAAATTGCAGAAATATCGTGAAGGCGAAACCGTTTAATATCTTGTTTACAGCTCGAATGAAAATTAATTTACTATCACCATCTGTGACCAGCTCTTTCATTGAGACTAGCCATGGGAGATCATCCGTATTTTCATTCTTTCTAACGTTTATGGCTTATATATGTACTTCTTCAGACATTACCTAAATCACACAGTCAATGATCAAAGCTACCCTCTCAATACATTTTATTGTTAATATTGTTAACTCGCAAGGAAATAATTTTTTTTAAAAGAAAGTCTCCCCATCATTTTCTATTTTTCTACTCTCTTCATGAATGCTATTTTACAGTTTGTTAGAGTTATTTGGTACTTTGCAGGTAAGAAAGTTAAAATGAATTGTTAAGAGTAAGCAGTCTTTTACAGAAAAAAAAACGAATTTCATACTCTTTTTACTTAAATAATAATAATAATAATGATAATAATAATAATAATAATAATATATTTTAATTAAAAGAAAAATGAAAAAAGTTTTTCCTCTATATCAGCATGTTTAAAAAAACAATGATCGTAACTAAAAACTGTCGGCAATGCACATCCGAAGGATGAAAAAAGTTATTATTTTAAGAATATGATTGTAATATAAAAAAGCAAACATAAAGTAATATGATAGCTTGAAACTTAATTTTGATCTTGAATCAGAAGAACTTATTTGAAATAAAGAAACAAAGATTGGTTGCCGAATATACATATGGTTGGAGAAATAAGAGATAAAAAAAAATAGAAAGGCTTCCATCCCGTATCAATATTCAAAAGATATCCATGGTGTGATAAAGATTGTTAACCGATATAAATTCTATAAGACGATAATGTACAGTAACCGATATAAAACACTTGTCATTATTCTATAAGAAGCTAATTACAGTATTGATACGATGCTATTGGTAGGCGAGCTCTCCTGAAAGTCGTTTATGAATTGTTAATTTACGACCAGGATGAGAATTTATGACATTTAAATTGATTTCCTACAATCATCTTCAATAAAGCTCCTTTCCCCGGCAGTCGTTTCTCTCTTAAGAACTTTATTGGGCTATAATGATGAGGTCTTGATAACTACATGCGGTTTGCTTCGTTTAATTGTCCGAGAGTTAATGAATTTCCTCAGCAGTTAATTTTCCTATAACCGTGTGAGGCAAATTTGAAATTGAATAATTAAACATATGAAATAAATATACCTAGAAAATCAAACATAAATGCATTTTTGGATTCCTGATTCATATATGTGTAAATTTTATAAACCTTTATATGCTGCATGTATTTGGAAGTGCTTTAAGGTTTCGTCAAAGGTCAACATGTCTAAAAAATTATTTTTAAATAGCTCCAAAACTATGTGTTGTATAAAGTCAAAACGTTCACAGTTTATATATAGATCATTGATTAATACATAGAAAGTATCACTTTATAACACATAACACATATATTTAAAAAGATATTTTTAAAGAAAAATTGTATCAAAAATGTGCATATTTAAAGAAAAAATGCACCTGCTTAATTCGGTCCTTTTTGTGAAAACCAACATTGTATAAATAATATGTGTTGTGCAAGTTGGACATGAATGGTCTCTGAAAGGCTGTTATTGAAGGCATGACATGTATAAAGACAAGACCCCTATAGAATCCGCCATTTGCAATGTACTTTGACTTTCAAGTCTTAACATTTGGATAAAATAAACAGGGAAAACAACTTTTCAAAGGCTATCCAAGTCCAACTTGCCCTTCATTGATAAACATATTTTGTTTCTGCAGTGATGGTTTTTACTAAGAGCACAGAATTAATTAGGTGTATTTTTTTGAAAATATATGCATTTTTAAAAAGAATTTTTCTCAATTAATATTATTCCAAATATCTTTTTCATCAAGTGATACTTTCTATCTGTTAATCAATGAAAAATTTATAAACTGTAAAAGTTTTAACTTCATACCTCACATAGTTTTGGGGCTATTGTAAAAATAAATTTTTGGACATGTTGACCTTTGACAAAACCTTAAGGATTTTTTTCCATTTAAAAAGATGGCAAAATAAAAATCTTACACACATAAAAATAAGACTATTTTGTCAATTTTGTTGGATTTTATTCTTAAAAATACCCTGTATTCTTCACATTTATACATGTACACTGTAAGAAGATCGGTTAAATCCGTTAGGAGAAAATGTTGTACAGCGTGTGTCAAAACAGTGGACGATAAAACATGTGCAAAGTGTCCATGATTCCGTTTTCAGTATATTGGAAGAAAAACTTGAATCAAATAAACTACAAAACAATAAGTATTTTTTAAGATGACAAAGTTTGGTACAATATTATCTTTTCGTTTCAATCGTTATTAATTCTTCATTTTAGAATTTTAGAACTTGATTTTAATTCTGCATACGAGTAATCTAAATTATTTAAGGAATGTTTTAAGTTTAAACTTAAAACATTCCTTATATTTACATTTTACATGCATGTTTTGAAGCACCAATAATATACTCAATATTTGAATTTCTCGCTGCCCTATATCGTTATACTTTAACTAACATCGTAGCATTATTGTGACGTCACGTTAACGCACGCTTCTCCGTGTATATTTCTACGCGTGAGTATACACGAAAATGGTTTTCAAATCAAATTCGCAGCTGGGTGTGTAGAAAACACAGCGAATATAAATATTCTAAAATATCCTTATGTTCCTCTTTCGATGGATGACATTCTGATAAATCATATTTGAGTCTTAAATACTTTACTCATAATATTATGAAAGTGGCTAGGAATTTGAGATACCGCATTATACTAAATTAAAAAAAAAAATTCTTTAAGATACTCATACGTTGCATGACCGGTCAGCAGGGGATGCTCACTCCTACATGGCACCTGATCCCACATCCGATGCTTTCGAGGTCCTTGTTTCCTCTGCTCCTTTTTTGTATTGTTTTATGGACTTTTGGTCTTGCTCACTGTTCTTTATGTCCATATGTTTCATCCAGTGGGTATTCCGGGAATCTCTTTTTCTCTGATTGCAACATTTTGCTAAATAGAGTGAAGAAGAAACTTAAGATACATGTTATAACATATTCATAAGTAATCTTAATCAAACGTGAACTCTCTAAAATTCCAAAACAAGTTTAAAGAAAGATAAAATCCCAACATGTTCCTAATTAATTACACTGAATTTTTACCCGTAATTTAAAACAGAGTGAACTCGGGAATTTTCACAAATTATGACTGGATATTTGCAAGTAAATTTATGGAAATAACAAACAGTATTCAAGCTTAAAAATCCATTAAACAATACATATCAGGAGAAGAACAAACATGGACCACTAGAAATGTGGGATCAGATGCCATGGAGGAGTTAGCATCCATTCACATTCAACGTGTTCTCTTTGCCACAAAGTTACTTTTTTTAAATTCACTCTAATTTAACACACAGACATCCTTAATTGATAGTTTCTCAAGAATATTTTTTTTATATATAAATTATGTATTTAATATATTTAATCATTTGAAAATGTGTCTTCCTACAATCTGAAAAAATAAGCTAATACTTCAAAACTGTCCACAAACTCATTTAAAGTGAGCATTTTGCAAAGTGTTGTCAATTTGATGAATGTTTTTGCAAAACAACGTATCGTTAAGTTATAAATTGACTGATGCTTCAGTTTTGAATGTGGATTACTTCTTTTATTTGATCAGAAGGTTCAAGTAGGTGGGACAGATCGACAGGGGATGCTTACTCCTCATAGGCGCCTACTCCTACCTCTGATGTCCCAGGTTTTGTTGTTTCTTTTAACAATTTGTATTGATTATAAGATTTATAAATATAATGTTTTTGAAAATATCAGTGTCTTATATGAAACATTTGGTGATAACGAACAGTATTCAAGATCAAAAGTCCATAAAATAATACAAAACAGGAGCAGAGCAAACACGGACCTCAAAAACAGAGGTGGGATCAGGTGCCATGGAGGAGTGAGCATCCCCTGCTGACCGGTCACACCCGCCGTGTGCTCCTTGTCATGACCGGAAAATAACGGGAAATTCCGTCGTCAATTCAGTGTATAAATAATGGAATAACAATAAGTATGAAAAAGTCAGTCAGCATTTGACTCAATGATAAACTGTATTTGCTGACAAGGTCATTGTATCGACCATAGAACTTACGAAATAATGATTTTAAACGAGACTGTGGATATTCTTGTTTCATCAACTTGTTTGTCAATAATAACCTCGTTTCAGAAGTTGTTCAAATGTAGAGCATACTCTTGCGTATCCAGTCAACTGAGTGATAAAACTCCTTATGCAGGTGATGGAGGTATTTTGTTGCATAGGTAAGGGAAATTGACGATAGAAAAGTTAAAGTCATTACGTTCATCATACAGCTTGGTCTTTTTAGATTACCATTGACGTTTTTTTAAGTAAAATATTCAAATATGAAACAAATGTTTCAGACTATGTGGTATCTTTTATCTCAAGCTCAACAGGATATATCGTTAGTAATGGAAATTCATCGTATGAAAAATATTTTTTGACTAATTTTTAGACATATGAAACACAAGAACAACGAAAATACAGGTTTAAATATAACCTGCAAACCGTAAAGGATCATACAAAAAAATGTATACCGACAATGCACTTAAAATTGAATAATGATATAATAAACATGTTTAAAAAAATTGTACTGGGTTAACATATTTACAAAAATACTTGGAATTGATATTTTAGATAAATATTTTGGTACAACCGTTACAGATAAAAAAGTATTGCATTTCAGAGCAAAAAGGTGGACATTGTCATCACAAGTTCCCAAAAATACTAAACTTTATAACAGTTTCCAATTACACAACAATAATATAAAAATAAAGTTTTACACTGGTGTAGATTTTCTTGAATGTATACAATAAAATGCAACAAGCAGTTAACGATGCTTTTCAGATTCTGTCTTTCAACCAAAAAAAAAAAAAAAAACAA
>PRKT01000043.1:1136430-1149662 GCA_003671525.1 Saccostrea glomerata | reverse complement strand
AACAAAAAAAAAAAACAAACAAACAAAAAAAAAAAAACAAAAAAAAAGTTTTTGGGTTAAATATACGATTAATATATTTTGCATTATAATACAAAATATGTTGCATGTTCTTATATGATTAACAAAAGAAATAACTCGGCATTGCAATTGTAATAAAATCATAGAAAGATAAAGGCCTATAAATAAATGTCATAAAAAGGCCTAGGATGTATGTAATAAGGAGTGGTGATTCATCTGGAAGCTGAATTCAACTTATTTAATAAAAAAAAATAAGACACCTTATTTAAAAATTTTTAATAAGAGAAAATAAGATTTTTCCCTTCACAAATAGAAATTAATATTTCAGAATATGCTGAATTATCGAATTTAGTGGAAAGATGTAAAAAAAAAATTAGTCCAAAAATGATATTTATTATATTGAATGATAACTTTTAGATCCCCCTTTCGGCAAATGGAAGCTGATTAAAGTTTGAAGCGTTAATAGTTTGTTTTATCTGCAAAGAAAGTGCAATATACAATATACACGTAACTAAAGTAGTTTTTAATGAAATCAAATGATTCTTTTAAATTAGATTCTCAAAGTAAGCAAATTTTTATTTTGCAGTCGTCCTGATGTCCACATGGTTGGCGGCCAATTCATTATTCCCTCAAACTCAGGAAGAACTCTTCAGCCACCTCAGGCACATACCTCACATATTAGCAGACAGCCAATCCCTCGATCTGCCGGTGACCCTACATCTCTTACAAGTTCAACCTTGACCTCAGCCTCGTTACGAGCACTGAATCCGAGCACCACAGCGACATCCTCTTCGCAGAGTCTTGCAATAGCTACTTTACCAAGTGTACACAGGATGCCAGTTCCCGCCACATTTCTACAGTATCCAGGAGCATTTTATCCCGCTTTTCAGAATGGAAACATGGGTGATTTTAAACAGTTGAACACGGCACAAATACAGGCTTTCAATGCTCATGCTGCATTCCCAACAGATCTTTCAAAAATAAAAACGCCTATTATCAATAGAAACTATCTGGAGCTTGCAATGCTTGTTTGCAACACTTTTCGGGGGAAACTTTTTCCATGTCCACATTGCCGCTACGTCACAGATCGACGGAACAACCTCAAAAGACACATTTCCACAATGCATCAAACATGTGATAAAGTGTTGGAGTGTTGTGGAGTGACATTTGGTACTAAGGCTTCTTTAAGGGAACACATTATGATTTTCCATCACAATGGTTACTCGTGCCCTTACTGCGGACGTCGTTTTTGTCGAAAAGCGTTATTGAAACGTCATCTGTCGGTTCACAGTGGCCAGAAAGACTTTTCCTGTCCCAATTGTGATTATGCCACAAGTCATAAAAGTAATCTGGAAAGACATAAACGTATTCACGAAAGGCTGAAGTCACTGGACGACAATAAGACGCCCTTTGTTGATGTAGACACATTCTGTGAGCAGACGACTGCTTCTGCTTCCAAACCTGGGAATGATGAAACGGACGAAACCTTATTTCAACAAACAATTGACATAGTTGACTCAGAGATATCTGATAATGAGGAAATAAATGTAACTACCACCGAGGAAGAAATAGAGGTCTAGCTTTCTCCCATGCTTAAGTGACATCTCTCTGTAAAAAGAAATACTACCTAAAGATTCACTTTTAACACTAATATTACATTTTATGTATTCACTTTTATGTACACCAAAAAAATTAAAATGGTTAAACTTGTTATAAATGAAACGAACAAGTTTGTCTTTTTGTTTCATGAACTGATATCAGTCTAAATAATTTCGGTGCATTTGTCTGTTCGTTTTCTTCGCCATTTTTTCATATTTCTATTTGTTATTGTTTTTGATGCATAAATGAACAAAAAATAAAATTGTTGTTTTAATTGATTTTGTTTATTGTTACTTCCGAATTTTTTTTACTCGTATTGAAATACCACAACCTGCTGGTAGAGGAATGTTGCTTTAGTTATCTACTCGGCACATACCGTCTTTAAGCAGTGAGGGATCTTTTTTTCCTTACGTTTATACGATCCCAACTCAAAGAACCACGTTCCATAGTGGGATTCAACCTGCGACTTAAGGATTGGATCTTAACTCCGCGATTCTGGAGCAAACGCTCTGACAAGTGTCCCACAAGGGCTACAATTATATATACATTTCGTAAGTTCTATGGTCGATACAATGACCTTGTCAGCAAATACAGTTTATCATTGAGTCAAATGCTGACTGACTTTTTTCATATCAATTGTTAGTCCATTATTTATACACTGAATTGACGACGGATTTTTTCATTATTTCACGATCATGACAATGAGCACACGGCGGGTGTGACCGGTCAGCAGGGGATGCTCACTCCTCCATGGCACCTGATCCCACCTTTGATGTTTTGGAGGTTTGTGTTTGCTCTGCTCTTATTTTGTATTGTTTTATGGACTTTGAGATTGAATACCGATCGTTTTCTCCATATCCTTCATGAATGATATAATATACGATCTCTACGTGTATAGAAATTAAATTGAATGTATCAGTATGTGCTTGCAACAAAATAATTGATTTACAGCATTCAAATAAGTTTAGTTGATTTATGATACATTTGTACCAAAATGATCTGGATGCTTGCGGTTTTGCGAGCCTCAAACCTCAATTGAGCTGCAAAGAACAGACAATCAGGGACACCTTGAATTTATAAAAATGTTTAAAATTGATAGATGAAGGTCTTAATAAAACCAACTTCCCTACACTCATTTGACGACAGAGAATAAAACATATGTCTGAGTTATTTTTAATATGGCGCCTGTTATTCCATTAAACTGCGGTAATGTAGAGTCAACATTTTCATTATAATCATTAAATCAGGAAATGAAAGAAAATAAATGAATGTTAACTTTAAATTCTTGTATATAATCGATCCATTTTCTTAAGGTAGAGGATAGGGTAAGTCACTTTCTGTGCATAGAAAATACATTTTTATTGAATTGCTAAAGATATTTCAAAACAATTAATGCTATTTGTGAAAATAATTTAAAAAAAAACATACAAAAAATACACAACACTTATTTTAACCATTTTCTTTCATAATTCAGTATACACACAATGCTATGTATCTTAACACAACGAATATAGAAGTTTGTAAAAAAAAAAAAAAAAAGAAAGAAAGAAAGATAACTTGATTTATTACTTAAGGAGTTATTGTTCTTTGTTGCATTACTTTTCTTAAGATCCCATAATTTAATTTGGATAGGATCAGATAAAAAAAATCCAAAACAAAGTAATGATGGTTCAATGAAAGATTTTGGATTTATACTAGGATTGATTTCATTTAAATATATGTATTTATATTAGTCTCCAAGGATAATAGTCCTTTGCATGAAATGACATTTTGGCCATTTGATTTATTTGAATGCCAAGAAGACTGCATTTTCAACTGTTTTTCAAAAGGTAGGTAGAAACATTATTTTTGAATTGGTTTATAAATGTTCAGTTAACACTTTTTTCTGAAAACATTTTTGCCCCAGTCAGCATTTGACTCAATGATAAATTATATATGCTGACAAGGTAATTGTATTGACCATAGAACTTACGAAACGAAGAATTTAAATGAGACTGCTGATATTCTTGTCAATACTTTACCTCTTTTTAAAAATTGTAAACAGGTAGAGCATGCTCTTGCGTATCGCTTAAACTGAGAGATATGAACCCCGTATGCAGGTGATGAAGGTATATACATGTAATTGGTGCATTAGTAAGGGAAGTTTACAACTGAAAAGTTAAAGTCATAAAGCTTGGTTGTTAAATTATCTTTAAAGTCCATTTCAAGTTAAATACTTTAAATGTATTACGTTTGGCTGTGTTTTCATTTTAGAGATTCTGGCGGAGAGAAACTTCCGCTGATTCTCAAGTACAAAGCTAACTGTCCTGCACATATATACATTGATAACAGCATACAGAAATGTGCTAATTCAAATCTGCGCTATCTTGTTCAATCCAATTCTGCCAAATATCGTACAAGCTTAATATAATACCGGGGTATAAAGAGGATATCTATATTGTTTGATTTGATATTGGCTTTATCTTACGAGTTGAAATGGTGTAGATATATTCGCGACGCTTGCCGAGCGAATATACACTATTTTAACGCGTTGGATAAAGCCAATATCAAATCACACAATTATAGATGTTCTATCAATCTCCTATGACTTTTGTTTCAAAAAAACTTTGAGTCTTCCCCTGCGAAACTACATGAATGATCTCTAAATCAGATTGATGACGTATAACTTGATGACGTAGCACCGTTGATGTTGACGTGCCTCGAAAGAAAGTAGATCGTGTTCAATATTTATAGAATTTTTGCTATCAACGTCTTTGAAAACATTATGTGACAATTGCTGGAGCTTTACATCAAACAAACTTCGGACTGAAAGTTTATAGAACCATGGGATCTTAAAATTAACTCTTTGCACGGTGGCAGTACAAAACGTGCTCGACAAGGCTAGGCTATTGGTAAATTCATTGTTGATCCATGTTAAGTTACACTTACATTACTAGATAGGCATACGTAGTATAATATAAGAAAGCATTATTGAAAATGTAATGTTAAAGGAATCTTATAACAACAATTTAACTGCTAGACTTTACGTTCTCCGAAAACAATTTAAAGGGGGTGGGGTGGTAACATCAGTCTTCAAGTAGCCAATACAGGTTCCTTGACAAATAAGATACTTTTTTGACACATATAACAGGTCGGAGAGAATACTCGAAATCGGGTTTTATCCGTGAAATCGCGTATAATACTCGATATTAGGGTATCGTTGAATCCGCGAAATCGGGTATAGGAGGTGTAATCACCTAATAAAACTTAAACAATGGGATGGCGCATGTTGCCGAGTTATCTTTTTTGCCTAGATACACATGTTTTCTAAATGTTTCTCTAGTCAAGTAAGAATTTTTGCTTCAAGATTAATGCGCTCGGGACAACAAATACCTGTGGAGCTCATTACATTTCATGATCTGCACACAAAAAGGCGTTCGATTTGCTTTATATTTTTCCTTATGTTGAAAGTATATGCATCTTCCTTATGTTCATTCCCAACACAACAGAATTGTAAAGTATCAGAATTCGGGAGTTCATAATAATTCCACATCAACACGACAAACATGAACAATTTGTAAATAAATCAAATTATACGGAAACACATTTCACACACAAGATATGATGCCATGTATAAACAAAGAATTGTATATCGTATCTAATTATGCGTCATTAATTACTTTCACATTCATCTTGTGCATAAAATCAAATTCATTTATGAATGTATAGATAATGTAATGATAAAAATGTCTAAAATTCCGGCTAAAAGAACCCTCTTTCTCTTTTTTGAAAATCTTTTATTTTTTTATTTATCATTCATACATATATATTTGCAGAATATGTCTTCAACATTTTAGCAGAGACAGTAGGTAAACAAAAAGCAACCTGTTATTTTCTAACACAATATGAGATTGCAAGTAACTAGAATTCATGTTTATTTTTTAAACACATTTTTCCATTATGGATGAGTATTAGGAAAAGTTATTGCCATGAGTAATACGTATCATAGATAAAATAACTAAAAGAAAACTGTGACCGATTGTCTAGAACCAACCAGATAGTGCGTTGTATTAGCATATTATAATGAGGTATAAGATAGCGATATGAAAAAAATATAGAAGGTAAAGAGGTAAAATTTACCCTGTCTATCAAATAGTATAATAAAGAAAGGAAGTGGCTATGATTTTTATGAAATTTTAATGTCCGATGAGGAATTATATTCCCAAAAAGTAAGACAAGATTTTCCAAGGCAATTGAACACTCCATTATTTTAGTTTGTTCATTAACATGTTTATAAACGTAAAAACTATAAGAAATGTGGAAACTTGACAATGTAATTCATATTTCAATATGACTGTACCTCGATACATATTGAGAAATTCAATGTATTATAAGCTCAAGAAAAGATGTACACATTTGACTTTTATTTATACCCCCCCCCAAAAAAAAACAAGAAAATCCTGTTCATATGACTTCTTGCTCCCAATTTTCACACAAATGCATAAAATAAAGGTAAAATTGCATATCTTGTATCGATTAAAATGCAAACAAAAAATTTACGGTAAAATTTCATGCTAAATTGACATAAAAACCCCCCCCCCCGAAAAAAAAAACAAGAAAATCCTGTTCATATGACCTTGTTCTCAATTTTCACACAAATGCATATAATAAAAGTAAAATAGCATATCTTGTTTCGATTAAAATGCAAACAAAAAATTTACGGTGTCTTTGAATAAAAATTTCATGCTTAATTGACATAAAAAAAGATACTCACCTTCAATTAGCTATTTTCAAACTGTTTTCCCGTGGGAATTTATTTAATCTTATCTTATTTTCTTCTTTATAATAACGTTGGTATTCTACTATTCTACTAAAAATGCATGTCAAGCAAAATGGATTACTGGTAATCACTGACAAACAAGCTCGATATACCCTCATTTTAAAACTAATTATCAAACTCAGTTTTCAGATATTGTTACTAAACCTAAATCTAAATCTTTAATTTGTAAAAAGGTATATTTCCAATGGAAATCTAGATTATAACCAAAGAAAACCACACTATTGTATTAAGTTATGGAATTTTTTGCAATGTTTTGACATGATCGTTACCCAGATTTGACGTCATGTAGGGGACATAATTGAAAAATGATAGCATTTTTCAAAGTGAAATCATTTTGTTGTGTTCCTTTCAATATCCAGCAAATTGTGTGAATAAAATTGGACAGTATATGCAATGTTTATGGTGCATTTGTTATTATTCAAAATTCATTTCATTATATTTTATATAATCCTGAAATGATATCATATATTATGGGACACCCTGTATCATTCATTTTATAAGGGCAATAATTTTCACAAATAAAAGTTTCAATAAAATAAGATCTTGAAGCGAGGGATCGTGTCAAAACCGGAAGTGCTATTGATAAAGCATCTACCCGAGGATAAAAAATAACTTTATCTTATGGGTTGTATCACCCACACGTATGAGATAAATTTACGGTATCTTAATTTGAAACAGATGTGTCAGACTCTGTCGGGATATATATGGTATCGACATATGAATGGAAATAACCATTGTTAATTGACAATTTGTCCTCGATATATCTAAATGTCGCGTTGAAGGCCAAAGCAAGTGTTTTCTTTTCTTCCTGTATACGATTTTGGAAAATTCTGCTTTATATGAATACAAAAATAGACCTGCTGTCAATTATATAAAAAGCTTGGATTTTAATTTACCGTGGGGAATGGTTGTATATAAAGTTGAAAAGTCGTAAGTTTTTAAGCTGTTGATTTTTTAAAAATGTTTTACTTCAAGTTTTCCAAAACTTCCTTATAATTTTAAAGTATTCAGATCTAATTTACACACTTCTTGAGTAAAGTGTTGCAAAACATTCCTGAAGCCTCTTTCTTTACTGTTATTATTTACGTGAGGAGTAAAGAAAGAGGCTTGGTAGAACGTTTACTGGACCCCGCCATGTATCTTAGATTGTGAAGATTTTTATGAATTTGAAGTTTCGGAATCCAATATAGGTACAGTGTATGGTAATTCAAATTCATTTTGATTGTTTGGAATATTAAAAATATTCTAAATTTATATATGATTTTGAAGACTTTCCTCCTTAGAAAGCTTATACATAGCTATATAATTGGATTGGGTCGTATTTAGGCGACCTGTATGATACCAATCGTTAAGCCTTTCTTACAAAAAGGGTGAAGATAACGAACATAGATTAAAAAAATGTATAAACAATACAAATATGTTAAAGTACATTAAACACGGAAATTTCATCAGAGGTGGTATCGGGTATCTTAGAGGAGTAACCATTCTCTGTTCACCGGCCACGCCCACCATGATCCCTATGCATTCAGTTAGACGACACGTTCCTTCATGAATTTAAGTATAACAGGAAGGAGCTATCAGTTGAAATGAAACAATTAAGCCAAAGTAATGCTCAATGGTCGGTCATAATTGCTAACAAGGTCATTATACAAATGTAACGACTATAAAATTTCACGAAATGCCGATTTTAAAGGAGGTTGTTGAAATTCCTGTAACTTCGACTTATCATTAAGTAGCATGCCTGGCTTACAAAATTAATCCTACTCAACAAGAAAAAAAAATTTGATAAATTGGGAGACATTAACTCTTGTGACTGCAGAATGTTCTTTCTATCTGATCAATACATAAGGCTTATAGTAGGGACAATCGGTCAACAGGGCTTGTTTACTCGTCCTAGGCACCTGAGTCCATTTCTTGATTTTCCAGGAATTTGTGCTTATGCCTTTTTAACCGATTTGTATCTTTAAAGTGATTTGAGGTCAATGTTCGTAACTTCACCACTTCCGTTTTATTAAAATTGGATTTTATTTTTATTGAAAAGGTCGAAATATGAAAATTCATAACATATAGGCAACATATAAAGGTCAATTTTTTATTAGAAATGTTCACTTGAGAGGTGACTGATGAGAGCTAAATATATTAAGTTAATAGTTAACAGTGGTCCAAATCAGACATTCCGTTATTGATTTACTTATCCTATTAACCAGCATGTAAGTTTAATTTGTTCCTGAAAATGAATCATTTTTTTTTTTATAGAAAATAGAGTCTTTCTATATGTTCTGTAGAAATAGAATGATAAAATACTGTAATTAAGGACAGATGATACAAACAAAAAATGGATACCTGGATTGGTATATATTTTTGGGCTTATTTCATTTAAAATGATGCAAATAATAAATTTCTAGAATATAAAGAAATTGTCAACCTTTTACGATGTTCAAAGTTCTGCCTCTCTGAAACCACCCTTATTAGTCTGTACAAATATTTCAGTTCAAATCCCATTTTTGTGAAAATTTAAATAAAAAATTAAAAACTACGCGGTGAAACCCATACATTTTACTCATTGAAACATAACTCAAGTTGTTATTTCGATTTTTTTGACAAAAGTTTATTTGTTTCATCTGTCCTTAAGTGGAGAAATTGTTTTATTTTTTTTTATTTTTTTATTTTCGACCTAGCAAAATACTAAGGAATTCCATTTCACTGGAGTGATTATACTTGTTTAATTTCAAATGATTACAAAATGTTACTCAGAAAAAATTAATATAGAAAAAGTTCCTTGTAAATACAATTTATTCACATAATTGATAACAAAGACACTCCATGATCAACTTAAACGTGCTCAATGAAATACAAGTTTCATTTGAATAATGAAAACAATTGCTAAATACAATTAGCAAAATTTTTTTTCTTCGTTGGTGTTATGATGAATTCCAAATACACAAGAAATGGATAAGAATATGTTTGCAAAAAAATAGTTTTTACTTCATAAAGTCCCGAAAACATATTCTGGTAATAAAATCTAAAACGCGAATGTGACCGTTTAAATCAAAAGAATGACATATGTTGCGCAGCGTTTGTCTTTTAGGGTAATCATAAAAAAATTAAGAGAGAAATAAATTAGAAAATAAAATAATTAAAAAAAATCATTTTCTGTTAAAATGAAAAAAATATTGAGTTAAATAGTTCACATTTTTTTTTCTAAAAATAATTTTCTCATATTGGAAAGTTTCATATTGATACTAATATTAATGTATGTTTTTTCTTAAATGGCACACTTCTTTACAAGTACCAGATATTCTGTCGCGACTCTTTCCAAAAATTTAAATCTGCTTTATAGTTCCGTCATTCATTTCCTATAACAACATGTAACACGCCTGACCTCTCGACGAAATCGTCTTCCGCTGAGGCAACAAAAGAAATGAATCACATGATTTGTGTACGATAACATGCTGAATGATGTTCGAACCAGTTCTAACATTTGTAGTTCTGAATTGGTGACCACTTGAATCCAGTACGGCAGGGAAATTTTAAAGACAACGAGAGGAAGCGTTAGCAAGAAGAAAGAAAAGATTATGGTCAGTAGCATGATGGTAATTGAAGATGTTTTCAAAATTTGTCTACCGTCGTTTGATGGAATTACACTTTCCTCAGGCACGGGTAGTGAATTCTGGGCAGCAACACGTTTGTTTGTTTGAAGAACCTTCCTAGAAATCAGAATCGAACACACCAGCATGACTAAAAATGGGATTAGGTTACACACAATTAAGTCCACCCACGGCCAGACCTTCATGGTTATTTCATTTTCATACGTGCATGATGTATCCTTAATGGTAACCGTGGCAAAGAAATGACTGTTGACAAAAATTAAGAACAAGACCAAAATCAGCAGGACGTATGGTGCTTTCTTCATTGTGGAAAAAAGATGGGCTTTAAAGGGAAAACAAACGAGAACAAATCTGTCAAGGGTTACTGTCATCAAAACCCAGGAAGAGAAATCCATTGAAAAGTACACCAGAAAAGCATGAACCTTACAGCTCCATATCGATAAAGTACGTATATCGACGGAGAATGCAGATCGAATCCAAAATCGAAGCAAAGCCGTATATAGAACCATCAGATCTGCCACTGACAACATTGTTAGATAGAACATACACGTAGATTTCCTAAAGGATCGACGTGTTAGGATGAAAATGCTGGCAGTATTTCCAAATGCACCAACAACTAAAAGGACCGGAGAGAAATATATCCATAGATCAAGAGAGATCTGGAATTCCACTGAAATGTGGATTGTAGAAGATCTGTTGCTGAAACTAGTATTAAATGACATGACTGTAGAGGTGGTGATTTTAGTATAACATTTCAGACATTCTTCTCTTAGAGCTACCTTTAAATAAAAGAAAATTCCTCCTTTTTATATTTATATTTCTTCATTATTATACGAATGACAGATGGTAAATGATACAAGACGTTTTCTAGGGAAAATCTAATCATAAAAATAAAAAATCATATTGCACCAAGTATAATGATGGTCTTATAATGGTACATAACCACAAACAAGATATTTATGGGACCTGAAGAACAGAGTCAATACCTTGAATTACCCTAGAGTTCTATAGATCACAATTTTCCATCCACTCGACAATGTTATTGAAGAAAATAAAATGTTCAGCCTCCTAGAAATTACTTCCTTAAGAGTTTTGCTGCAGAACTTTACTGCTATTAAAAGATTATGTCCAAAAATGTCTTCTTTTCCTTGACGAAATTAAAGTTTAAACTTCAACACATTGATTAGATTTTTCAAAAATATTTTTGAAAGTCTATACCTGGGATGAAATCAACAGTAAATAAAAGACAAAGAGTTAATGTTTCCTGATCTAAATAGACGTGTACCACATACATCCAAATCTATTCGGGCCACCGTCTCCACCACTGGCTATTTTCACTGAACTAAATGTCAATTCCATGGTCAGTCCAAATATTCCTGAACGACAACTTTAGAGATCAGATCATCAAATAACAAAAACAAATTCAGCTCTATTTAGACCATTGAAATGAATTAATTATTCACTTCCTTTAAGTTTCCTATGCATGATGTTGCCCGCGTTGAGCAGTGCTTAGAGCGTCTGCTCTAGAATCGCAAAGTAAGGAGTTGATCCTTAAGTCGCAGATTCGAATGCCATTGTGGGACATGGAGACAGGTCCTTCGGATGAGACCGTATAAACTGAGGTCCCGTGTCGCAGTAGGTGCTGGCACGAAAAAGATCCCTCACTGCTCAATGGCCCTAAGTGCCGAGTATAGGACAAAATTTGAAGCTCTCCAACTGCAATGGTAGTGGGGTCTCCATATGAGTGAAAATTTCTCGAGAGGATCGACATTAAACAATATACAATCAATCAATCTATGCATGATTCTTTTCACAATAATTTCTCAATGTTTACGGAAAAGATCAAAAAGCCTTACAGATTTAAGACTATTCATGTCATGGCTTCCTTCAACCTGTTAGAAGTACATGCAGAAGTTTAGTATGAATCTTCAAATTCCGAACAAAAATCAAAACTAGAGGTGCCTAAATCACTATTTCAAGAAAAATTTCAAATCCACCCTTTTAAAAAGAAAATACCCAATAAAGGAATTTTATCAATCCTCTTTCTCTAAATAGAGAGTAATATATAACAACATTGATATATTACAAAACAATTTGTTTTAATCAGATAATTCCTGCATATCATTCATGTAACATGGGAGATCGGTTCTGAAAAAACGTTGAGGGAATGAAGGAAAAGGAGCCCAACAAAAGTATTAACGATCAAAAGAAGGGTAACATCCTTTTGGAATACAAATATACTATTCTATTCAGGTCTGTCATGGCGACAATACGCCTAAATTCCTCCTCACTGAGTTCAATCCAATATAAGCATTTGATTTTAAACTAGTTATTTTTATTTGAAGTGGATACTTATGTCAACGGAGTATTAAAAATAAATAGAATGAAATATTTACGTCAACACGATGGAGAATATCGGCTGTGAATCTGCTGGAAATGTGACGCCTTGTCTATAAAGTTTATGTGTTGTTATCATGGATCATGAATAATGAAAGATTTTTGGTCGAAATATTGAACTTAAATCTTTTAAGCACTTTTAAGATGAGCCTATATGGAATTTTTTTAAATAGATAATATCATAGATCATGAATAATGAAAGATTTTTGGTCGAAATATCGAACTTAAATCTTTGAAGTACTTGTACAAGAAACCATTATGGATTTTTAAAAATCATTTTTGAATGTCGCGTAAACTATTCGCAAATCAAATTAACCTAAAGATGATGGTGTTTACTAAACTGTAGTTAAGAAAGATTAAATTTAAATTCTTTTTATTTATAATCATTTCCAAAATATGTAACCGTCAACAAACATGTGTTGTTTGCTGTTAATTTTCTGAAAGACAAACCAATGTTTGAACAAACCAGAAGTCTCTGTCGAAACTGTAGGTCTACTGGTTTGTACTTATAATAAAGGAAGAGAAAAGTAGCATTTTTAAAGTATTTCATAGAATATTTACATTTTAAGTACCCATGGCAACACCGTTCAGAGAAATCAAAACCCGATGAATAAAATAATGTTCTTAGTGTCATCTACTTCTGCGCCAAATTATATTGAAATTAGACCAAAACTGTAGGAGGAGTAGCATTTTGAAAGTATTTCACAAAAATTTCTATAACACCATTTAGGAAATCAACAAGCTATAAACGGAATTAAGATATGTAAAGTTAGCTACTAGTAACTGGCTAC
>PRKT01000043.1:1123736-1135829 GCA_003671525.1 Saccostrea glomerata | reverse complement strand
ACCTTGACCTTTGACCTTTTGACCTCGAAATCAATAGGGGTCTTCTTTAGTCCATAGGGAGTTGCTATGCAAAATTTCGTTGCAAAAGCTCAAAGGGTTCTCGAGATATCGTCTGGAAAGGAAAGCGTTACAGGCAGACAGAATGACGGACGGACGGACGAACAAACCCAAATTAATATCCCCCATGTTTCAAGCGGGGGACAACCAGGCAGATACCATTAACCTCGAGCTCGAGGTTATGAAAACACCTTTGATGGATCCCTTTCTGATGCAGTATGTCCAACAGATGTCAACTCGTGTTCGATTTGTTTATAATCTTAATAAAGTATAAACAGAATGGTGAAGCTTTGTCAATTTTTGAAAGTGACGATTCTATAAATGTTGATTTACAAAAGTTTAATTTATTTCATTTTCTTTTTAATCTGGCAATTGCTTGTATTGTTTTCGGTATATAACAACTATTAAATATGATTTCATCTCATTTATCAAATATACGGTGATCAGCTATAAATTATCTTAAACTGTTTGAAATTCAGTCAAAATGCCCATTCAAAGACAGAGAAACAGAACAAAAAAGAACTTTTCTGATACAAACAAACCAATTTTTATGATAACAATTAAAAGTTAGTAATAACATGTCAAAATTTTCATTTGAAACATTTATATTTTTATCAATCGACAAATTACAATTAATCAATCACATCATAAGACTTGACATTGTCATTATAAGGGCACTTCCGGGGCAGATGCTTGTATTCCACAGTTTCCATGTGAATATCGCCACTGACAAATCCTCATTAATTTTGAGTCATTCAAAATAATCTAAAATTGCGTCGCAATTATTTAGGGCGTGCTTGATTTGTCTACACCTTACTACACCCGGTGTAGACGATTTACATCTCATAATCAAGTGAAATTTGGTGTAGTTGATCAGTTGATATCAGCGGTTTAGATATCAAGCTACGTCCGGAATATCAAGATTTGTCTCCCAAAATTGCATAATTTTAAACAAACGGTACTAGTAGCTGAGTTTATTAATAACGATATCTTGGTAACTTTAGTGCCAGATCACTTCTCCCAAATTAGCATAATTTAACACAAAAGGTACTAGAATGTTCAAGTCAGTTACTGGTAGCCAGTTACTAGTAGCCAACTTTAATTGCCTGTCGTAGCCAGCTACTAGTAGCCAACTTTACTTACTTCTCGTAGCCAGCTACTAGTAGCTAACTTTACCACTTGTCGTAGCCAGCTACTAGTAGCCAGTTACTAGTAGGTAACTTTACATATCTACGGAATTATGTATCTTAGTGTAGTCTACTTGTTGCCAAGGTATATTCAAATCCGATCAAAACTGTAGGAAGAGTAGCATTTTGAAAGTATTTCTCAAAAAATTTCTATTTTTAGTAATCATGGCATCATCGAATTATGTATCTAAGTATAGTCTACTTGTGTGCCAAGTTATATTAAAATCAGACCAAAACTGTAGGAGGAGTAGCATTTTGAAAGAATTTCACAGAATTTTCTATTTATAGTAACCACGCCAACACCGTTCATCGATATCAAAAACCGATGCACAGAATTATGTATCTTAGTGTAGTCTATTTGTCTGCCAAGTTATATTGAAATAAGACCAAAACTGTAGAAAGAGTAGCATTTTGAAGAATTGTTGACAGGTAGACAGCTTAACAGACGGACGGACGATGGACACATTAATATCGCATAAGCTCCTCTGGTCTCTGACTTGTAGAGCTAAAAGCAATAAATTCCCTTTTGACACCATAATTGCCTAATCTAGAGTTCTCTGTAATGAAATAAATTTCTTTTAGTTAAATGCGAGTAAGAATGTTGTTAGAATTGAAACTGATATTGCAGACTTTTCTTTTACAAAATACGAGAAAGCATAGAAAGCTTATGTAAGAAACAATGTTCAAGTTTATGATTTAGTCTTATGTTTTGGGTTTAAAATCTATTACAAAAATTAAACTCTTTTCAATATTATACAATTTTGGAATCGGTTATAATTTTTTAACATTTATATGTAGAATATGACTTGTTTGCTATAGATCTATAATACATTACAGATTGATTTAAAGGGTGTCCTTTTTTCATAAATTTATAACAACTGTACAGCGGGGTACTTGAAATTTCATATAAATCAATATCATTTTAATATAAAAGTCCGCAAACAGTCAAGAGACATCTGTTAAGTTTGGAATTTCAATCAAAACATTACTACCACAAACATTTTTTTTAGTATTTTTGAAGTAAAACAGAGAAACATGTAGGGAAATGGATTTGAATATCAAAGACATGGACAAGTGTCTTTTTTTATATTCGTTAAAGTTCTGTATCTTATGTTTTGTTTCTTTGTGCCCAAGAAATACAGATGCAGCATACTTTCCAAATTATGGTAAGTAGATTTAAGAATTCAAAAAGCCTTTTGTTCAAGAATGTTCTAGATATCAGATAAATGTTTCATAGATATGCAAACACTACATGCTCATGTAAACTTATGTGATATGCAAAAGGTGTTGTTCACTCTCTTTCCAGCTCTAAGATGTTTAGGGGCCCGCTCTGCTTTGAATTTTGTATTGATTATTTTGATTGTTAAATTTTGAAAATGATAAAGAATAGGTTATTAACTGAATATCGGGAACCACTTTATATTAGAATGTGATGCAATGGTTAAAACATTTGCTCTAGAGCCGTGGCCACTGCAAAACGTGCATACCAGTCTTTTGGATGAGACCATAACAAGCAACAACAACAACAACAAAACAAAGAGAAAATAAAAACCAACCAAACAAATAAGAATTATTTTCGATTGATAATACATCATAAATAAATCTCTTCGTCGAGTTGAAAGCAACAACAAATGTTAATTTAAGAATTTTTTTAAATATCAATTTCATTCATAAAAATGAAACTAAAACTATTTAAGATGTCTTGTAATTGTCAATTAAAGATTTAATTTGCAAAAGATCACACTGATTTTACATATAAGAAGTATGAAGATGATACCTAAGGGATGATTGAGTTCCGCATTTGTCAAAATCTATGTTGTCTTACAAAATTCAGTTCTTTCAATTATTCACTGTGTTCCCGAATGAACCGACTTAAACGAATATTTCTTTGAAGCACGATGTATTGTTAAGAAAAAGAATGATTAAGAAGAAAACACTTGCCGTACCTTCAACTTGACATTCAGATAAATTAATTAAAAATAGCTACTTTCAATCAAATATCTAATCGTTATATCCCAACTTGAAGCCTGGAACCAGTCCAATTTGTTTCTATTATTAAGTCATATGCTGACTGACGATTTTCATACTTATGGTAGGTCAATTATTAACACACTGAATTGTCGACGGTTTTTGTCGTTATTTCCCGATCATGACAAGGAGCATACGGCGAGTGTGACCGGTGTCGCATAATATTTGGTCCGCCTCGTTTAAAGGTCCGGCCGGACCAAATACGATAACATAATTGGTCCGCCTGGCTCTATAAGAAAAGGTCCGCCCTCGGCCTTTTATACAAATTGTATGCATGTGGTTCATTCGATATTAATTGAAAACTATTCTTTTAAAATTAATAAAGGATATATAGTCGTATTAATAGCTAGTGTTTTCTCCAAGAACATGTAGTAAACAATAAGTAAGAAATCGAAATTAATTCATAAATAAAGGAATGTATAGATTTATTGATCGGGTTTCCTGTCGGGAAAATGGGACATGCTTCCTTTGTCGTTTAAATTAATACACTAATGTCAACATTATCATCAAAAATATATTAGGAATACAAATGTACATACATTTACCTTCACCGCCTTGTTTACTGGCAGATTATTCAGTTTTGAATGAACAGATAAATGTTCCAAGTCCAACACGAATCATTTAGTTACTCTCTCTTTCCTATAAACATGATAAACGTTTGACTAATCCACTCTCAAAAACTGAAGTTCACATCTTTCAAAATATATTTCTTAATAGTATTGATAAAAGAAATCTGTCATTGTTTCCGTTTAATTTTGTTGTTAATAACTGGAGGTCACTAGCTGTGACAGGGGCTTATGTCACGGTGTACTACCCTACACCCCTTATTGTAAAAACAACATTCCTACGGATTGGGCAGTTGGGGGTTAGCCTATAATTGTTTCGTTTGAGAATAAATGCATTTTAAGGTCCGCCTTGTCCCTTTCTCTTGTTTTTAAGGTACGAAAATAAATCCTATCCAAAAATTTTCCTTAATGTCATAAAAATATCTGAAATACAGAGGGCGGACATTTTCTGAAAACTGCGTTTTAAGGTCCGCCCTGTCTATTTTTCTAGTTTTCAATCTACGAAAATAAACCTGTCCAAAAATTTCTCTTTATGACATGAATATATCTGAAATACAGAGGGCGGACCTTTTCCGATAACTGCGTTTTAAGGTCCGCCTTGTCCCTTTCTCTTGTTTTTTTTAGGTACGAAAATAAATCCTGTCCAAAAATTTCCTTTAATTACATAAAAATATCTGAAATACAGAGGGCGGGCAATTTCTGATAACTGCGTTTTAAGGTCCGCCCTGACTATTTTTTCTAGTTTTCAAGCTGCGAAAATAAACCTGTCCTAAAATTTCTTTTTATGACATGAATATATCTGAAATACAGAGGGCGGACCTTTTCCGATAACTGCGTTTTAAGGTCTGCCTGTCTCTTCCTCTAGTTTTTTAAGTTACGAAAATAAACCTGTCCAAAAATTTCCCTTTATAACATAAAAATATCTTAAATACAGAGGGCGGAACTTTTCCGATAACTGCGATTTAAGGTCCGCCCTATCCCTTTCTCTTGTTTTAAAGGTACGAAAATAAATCCTGTCCAAAAATTTCCCTTTATAACGTAAAAAGTTAAAAATATCTGAAATACAGAGGGCGGACATTTTCTGAAAACTGCGTTTTAAGGTCCGCCCTGTCTATTTTTTCTAGTTTTCAATCTACGAAAATAAACCTGTCCTAAAATTTCTCTTTATGATATGAATATATCTGAAATACAGAGGGCGGACCTTTTCGGATAACTGCGTTTTAAGGTCTGCCCTGTCTCTTTCTCTAGTTTTTTAAGCTACGAAAATAAACCTGTCCATAAATTTCCCTTTATAACATAAAAATATCTGAAATACAGCGGGCGGACATTTTCTGATAACTGCGTTTTAAGGTCCGCCCTGTCCATTTTTTCTAGTTTTCTAGCTACGAAAATAAACCTGTCCTAAAATTTCTCTTTATGACATGAATATATCTGAAATACAGAGGGCGGACCTTTTCTGATAACTGCGTTTTAAGGTCTGCCCTGTCTCTTTCTCTAGTTTTTTAAGCTACGAAAATAAACCATAAAAATATCTGAAATACAAAGGGAAGAGATCCGGATAAATATTCGGAAAAATACAGAGGGCGGACCTTTTCTGATAACATTATTAATTATTATTTTATCCAAAAGTTGTATTAGGCAATGTCCGGAACAGCACATGTGCAATTAATAGCATATATAAAAATATACTCAGTATTACAAAATCTGTGCATTTATACAATTGAACATGTAGCACTAAATCTAGTTAAAAGAGTTCAAAGAGCATGTAATTTTTTCATCATATTTAATATTCACTAAATTAAATGTCAAAGACTGCATCGAAATTATGTCCAAGACATTTTATATACTATACAGAGTATAATTTATTCTTTAAAATTTTTAATTACCGAAAAGCACTTCCTGAAAAATGTCGGAGATGAAAACTTTAAAATGTCTGAACTGAAAGCTAGAAAAATCCGGAAAAAGAATTAATATAATAAATAATAATGAGAGGATAATGAAAATCATACATCTTAATGATAATCAATCGCGTTTCATAGATATCGGAGATTAAAAACAAAGAACAATTTTTATCGACTCGGTATTTATAAATATCAGACACAGTTGAAAGTGAATGGAAACAAGGGGATATTTAAGTTCATAATCGAAATGAAATTTTAATTTGAACTTGAATATCAAATCTCGTGTAAATCTACGCGCATTCATTTCGTATTCTTATTTTTTAGCTCAGATACGCCACATTTCATTAGCTTTGAATATTCAAAAAATACAATATATAATTATGATTATTATAAATGTCACAGGTTTGAAGTGTACGCATGAATATTTCCTTTACATTATTTATGAATTAAAAAAAATACAAACTTATTGATATGTCAAGGTAAGTTATGACCATTAAGTTCTCAAACCATTCAATTACAGCGACATCTGTCGCGGGCTCTACCTGTAGGTAACTGTCAGGTAAACAAATACGTCACACCCCCATTGTTTAATTAGCTTATACACACTGACAGATTTCACAACTTTAATCGAAATAATTTTCACAAGGCATATTCCAGAGAAAAACAAACACTTGTACAATAATTGTGCCAATATTTTATTTTTAATCATGGTATTACAGCAATGCCTAAAGCAAATTGAACGAGGAGTAGATTCTTGTCCAAGAGATATGTTGTACAAAACATAAAACACAACAGGGTAAACCCTTCTTTCATTATATAGTTTAAACAAAATCGCTTTAATTTCATATGTGTAAGTCAAAATTAAAACGTTTTTTTA
Organism: Saccostrea glomerata; assembly: GCA_003671525.1. Lineage (NCBI taxonomy): Eukaryota > Metazoa > Mollusca > Bivalvia > Ostreida > Ostreidae > Saccostrea > Saccostrea glomerata. The sequence continues at coordinate 1,129,213 of PRKT01000043.1, read as the reverse complement.
CCACCCGGACCATAAAACGTAGGCGGACCATTCCTTATACGGGCCGGACCATTTCTTATAAAAGGCGGACCAAATATGTTATCGTATTTGGTCCGGCCGGACCTTTAAACGAGGCGGACCAAATATTATGCGACACCGGTCAGTAGGGAAAAGTCACTCATCTATGGCACCTGATCCCAACAACAATGTTTAAGAAACCCATGTTTTTTCTGCTTCTATATTTTAATGTTTAACGGACTTTTGAGCATTTATTCTGTTCGTTATTTCAACATATTATTATACCCCCCGCTTGAAAAGTGGGAGGGTATATAGTAATCGTTATTTCCGTCCGTCTGTACGTCCGTCCGTCCGTCCGTCTGGTACGCTTTGGGGTACCCATCTCTTATTCGCAACTCCTCTTATACTACTGAGTGAAATCTAATGAAACTTTCACAGAATCTTTATGACATATTGCCATTGTGCACCTCCTATTTTACTTTTTTATTCGACACGTATTTTAGGTTTCCCATAGCAAAACATGGACATTGCCATTATATCCTTACCTATGACATCACATATATAAGCTTCTGGATAACATTTGATAAGACGAGTGATTCCTCTTTACACATTACCGTAAAACAATATATAAATTAGAATTCTCCTAACGTTCAATAGATTTTCGATATACTTCGCATGAATTAAAAAAAAACAAAACATTTTAAATGTTTTAATTGATTTTATAAAAATAAAGATCTAATATCCTTTTATATATATCTTGTTGTTTTCTGGTTTTTATGACTAGATTTTAAATCATGAATTATCTAGAGAAACCAGTGCATAAATCAATCATGTTCAATAAAGCATGAATTTCCTTTTGCTGTTTAGAAGCTTTTTAAGTTTCTTTCATGATATAATTTGGAAAAGCATCAGTTTGTAGATGAATATAAAGCACCTTAAATGGAGTTTTATTAATTTCTTTTTTCATAAAACATAATATACTTAAGGATACACATGTGACAACGCAAACACAAATTATGCCTATAGTGATACATATTTTTAATGATATTGAAAAGAAATTACATAAATAATAAATCCCTGAAATGAAATAATGTAAGATAACGAACAACATTCGAGCTCAAAAATCACTTTAACATTACAAAATAGGAGCGGAGCAAATAGGAACCTCTAAAACATCAGAGGTGGGATCAGGTGCCATGGAGGAGTGAGCATCCCCTGGTGACCGGTCCGCCGTGTGCTCCTTGTCATGATCGGGAAATAACGGCAATAAAATCCTTGGACAACTCAGTGTGTAAATAATGGCCTAACAATCAGTAGGAAAAAGGTCAGTCAGCATTTGACTCAATGATAAGGTCATTGTATCGACTACTGTATCGACCATAGGACTTATGAAATGATGACTTTAAACGAGACTGCTGATATTCTTGCTTCGTCAACTTGTCTATTAAAATCTAACCTTATGCAGGCGAAAAAGGTAAGTTGCTGCATAAGTAAGGGAATTTACGATTGAAAAGTCATCTCGGTTGCTATAAAGCTTGGTTGTTAGATCACCATTAACGTCCTTTTCAAGTAAAATATCGCCGGTAAAACGCAGTTTGCGACCGTGAAACCAAATTAACCGTCGCATATGCCAAATTAGAAGAAAGTGATTCCCTAAACTAAATTTTATCAAAGAAGTTAAAAGGAGCATTAGAAATGTTTTTAGAAATTTATTTGTAAAATGTCTTTCGACAAGGATACCATCTTAATATAATTTCAAGTGATTACGAATTTTCCACTGCACCTGCACCCAGCTCTTATGTTTCCCTTGTCTTATATTGATAAATAAAAAAAAACAAGTTTTGTAAAAAATATATTTTCGAACAAAATTTTCCGATATTTCTATTGCGTTATCTTATTATTGTGCACATGTATATGAAAATAGAAATGCATCTGCAATTTTGTAACAGTGTAATAAAACAGAATGTATCAGAGGGGAGTTACTAAGATTCCACTATCCCGCGGTTTAGTCTACTTCCTTTGATGTCACCTTTTGGAACAAGATTGCTTCTTTGATATTGCGATCTTGCTGACTTCCTAAAGAATGTATTTTAACTATTTACAGTCATACGAAAATACGAAACATTACGAAAAGAATTCCACCTTCAGATTAGCAATTTTTAGTTGAACAAAGTCTCTTATTTTCAGGGTATGTGGGTTGCTATAACTATACCAATCATATGGATAAGTTCAAACTATTCAATGCTACTCCATATGCCAATGAATCTCTGCACAGCTGCATTCAAACTTGTCTTAAGGAATATAACAAAAAATATGCAGGGATAATGGTATGTCTCGTAGGTCTCTAATGTCTAGTTCATATAAAAATGTTATCAGTTGTAAACTGTTTTTTAATTCATATAATTTATATAAGTGATATAAGATAATGATAAATGTTAAGTACCTGGTCACTCAATGATTAAAACTTTATTCTGTACCCATAGGCAGATAAGCAGTGTTATTGTGGTGACAAGTATAATCAGACCTTTGCCACAACCGAAGAGCACTGCAATTTCTCATGTTCAGACATTGACAAATGTGGTGGAAACGGAAAAATATCAATCTACAATACAGGTAATAATTATATCATATTTAACAAACAAATAATTTATGATTTCTGTAGAACATCTAAGTAATATCTGTTAATCAACATATTATTTCTTGAGCTGAACCCGCCTTAATATGAATCTTGCTAAATTAAAACATGATTTAAATTTCAATAAACACTTTCTGCACGAATGTTGGCATATCATTCGTGATCATCTTTAAAAGAAACATCTTTATTTAGACTATGACATAAAACCACTATTCTCTATTCCTGGAAATAATACGAAGTTTCTGGAAGTTTGGAACAGAAAAGTCACCATGAAATTTGGAAATATGTTTACTGGGCTCGTCATGAGGAGTCCGTCCATTGATTGGTGGAATCAGACCAAGCCGTACCATAGACCAGAATACGTAGATAAATATTCAGTGTTTAATAGATGATGATAAATGAACAAATGAGTAAATAATTAGACAAACAAATGAATAAATAAATAAATAAATAAATAAAATGAAATATATTGAGATAAATAAATACTAGTAAATAAAATAAATAAATGAAAATTGATAACAGAAAGGTTGATACTTATTCTTTAAAACACTTTTTAGGTTTCCATGATGGCATTAAATCAGCATGGACAAGTTCTTTGGGCAATAGATTTCGTTACTAACGATACAAATGCAACTATTGAAGACTGGATGACGAAGGATCGAGTTTTACCGAACGAGTTTATCAATTCATCATCAATAGAAACATTGAATATTATTATCAAGTAAGTCTGAATATTTTGAGGCAGTCCACTGAAAATCAGGCAATGGGTGGCACATTGCATGTCATGGATTTTTATTATTTTTTGCATGTAGACTTATTAAAGCAAATGTTTACACATGACAACATCAAAATTTTTTTTAGTGCTCCACTAGTCCTATTTTTGGTAAGTGCTCAATTTCAAGTGCTAAAAGGTCAACATGGAGGTAAAAAAAATTACTAGGTTTTTATTTTGTTTTATATTTACCAGATACGCAAAACCTGGATGTGTCTATCAATATTATTTATACCACAGACTCTTATCTTTAATTCTAATAATGAATAAGACTCCAATTTATATTTCTTTAGAAAAAATTATGTGGTCCAAAATTGAGTTTAGCAAGTAACTTTTTGAATTCATTATCCAATTTTCATTACGTTATAAAACCCAATACACTGTACATTATAATGACAGATTTTATTTTCTCATGTTATTGTGAATACAAAGTACTAACTTTTGAGTCACTAAATAAAATCAGTGGGCACCGGTATATTGAGAGAAATTAAAGGAGTCAAATTTACCTATGTTTAACAATTTTTCCCAATCAAACTGATCCCGACCGGAATTATATAAAGAAGGAAATACTATAATTGTAATAATAAATTTGGCTCTTTTTTGTAATATGGCCAAAAAAAATTACTTGATTTATTTTTGTTACATGTCTTATAGGTGGCAGTTGTCTTTAGTTTTATAATTTTACACATTTTGCATTATTTTCAATCGGGATCGGTTTTTACCGTAAAACTAGAAATATTCCTAAATTTGGTTCTTCATTTAATTTATCAGAAAAATATGCTTGTCTTTAATTTCTGTTCAGTCAGTCAACAGTTTTAAAATTATTTTATCCATAGTTTGAAATGTATATACAATGTATTTAAAATACTAATGTCTTATACGTACATAAAGATTACAATCATGTATAACATCTGTTCTTGATTCTCGGTATAAAAAAAACCCCAAGCATTTGTACATGCATTATGCAACAACTGAGAGCAGACAGCTTATCTTTATTAAATATCTTATTTCCAAGTAATTTATTTTATTTTCTCATGAATTAAAGAGTTAAATAAATTCTATCATTAGCGAAATTATTATGGCACGCCAAATTCACAAAAATGAGGTAATCATAGTTTCACAATCGATAAACTAGGTTTATCGGTTGTAAACTATAGTTTACGGGCTGTAAACTATGGTTAACAACGTTAATCTATATTTTACATCTGTAAAATAAAGTTCACGCGATAATCTATGTTTCACAACCGTAAACTATACTTAACACCGAAAACTATCATTTGCGATTGCAAAACATAGATTATCTGATAAATACAGTTTCACGATTTGTAAACTATAGTTTACAAACCGTTAACTATAGTTAACGATCTGATAAATATAGTTTCACGATTTGTGAAACTATGATTAACAGCTCTTAACTATAGTTTACGATTGTAAACTATAGTTTACAAACGTGAATCTATGTTTATCAACAAAATCTATTGTTAACGCTTTATTCAGACAGATAAACTTAAATTAACATTCGTAAACTATAGTTAACGACCGTTAAATATAGTTTTACAGATGAAAACTATACTTAACGAATCGTTAACTACACTTAACGAATCGTTAACTATAGTTTACGGTTTGAAAACTATAGTTTACAGTCGATAAGCCTAGTTTATCAATTTTGAAACTAGGTTTATCTCATTTTTGTGAATTTGGCGTGCCATAAATTATACTTGCGCTTACCTAAATGCAGAAAATATTATGTGCACAGTCTCGGCTTTATCCAAGTTTTTTTTTTTAGACCTGTCATCTATAAAAGCCTTTCCCCCTATATTTTCATCTTTTATAAAATCTAATTTATAAAGATAAGAAAATAAGTTATTTCATATATAGTATCATTATTTAAGAGCGTATAAATCGCAAGCAAAAAGCCGAGGGAGGGGGGGGGGGAGCAGGGCGGCATCTTAAAAAAACTGGTTTCATTAATGTGAAAACAATTTAGAATTGGCCAACATACCAGTAGTCACATATTCTAACTCCATATTGAAGGTGAGTATGTGATTGTTTCAATCTCCAAATTTAACCCCC
>PRKT01000043.1:1088128-1101728 GCA_003671525.1 Saccostrea glomerata | reverse complement strand
TTATTTTTGAAATTACTTAAAAATACAAGATTTTAGGTCTCTAAATCACCCATAAGGAGTCAAAAAAGTGACCCACGGACCATAATTTTAAATTGCCCTTCATATGCTTAACTGAAAACCGAAATCAGTTTGAAGATTGATGGATAAATAAAAAAGTAATATACAAAAACCTATATTCTGTACTGACCCCTAAAATCCATTTTATGTTGAGAAATTTTATTTTCATGACCTAACCACCGGAAGGCAATACTTGAGTAATTATTCATGTGAAATATCATGAGACTTCCTTGCTTCCCTTTGGAAATAATGGACATTACATGATTTCTAAGTTAACATAGAAATCTCCATAGGCCAATTTTAGGTACTCATAAAACCGGAAGTACACCTCATATGCATACCAAAATTGAAACATAGAGAGCATATTAGACTACAAACAGGTTGACAAAGGGAGATAACTCTTGCACAATTATTTTTGAAAATACTTTAAAATACAAAAATTAAGATCTCTAAAAGTCCTTTAAGGAGTCAAAAAGTGACTCCACGGACCATAATTTTTGAATTTTGCTTTTCATGCTTAACTCAAAACTGAAATCAGTTTGAAGATTGGTTGATAAATAAAAAAAGTTACAGGGCAAAAACGATTTTTAGAGTTGACCCCAAAAAATCCCTAATTTTTAGGGATTTGGTTTTCATAACCTTTTCACCTGAAGATAACTGTAAATATTACAGGATGAAATTTCAGTTCTTGACTTATAAATACCGGAAGTGACGTTTCTGGAAGTACAAAAATTACTTACGGGAGACTTTTAGATATGCTTTATAGTGGTATTGTTATAAATGACATATCTCTAAGTGAAAAGCCCTAATTATCACATTACACCAGGTTGTCCAGCGTCAAGCTATAAAAAGGGGAAACATATCAAATTACAATAAATTTAGATAAGATATATGTATATAACCTTAAATACCCCAATAAACGTTAACTGCCTCCTATTTTTAGATACTGGCAATTACTTAACTCTTAGAAATAATTTAATTGTAAGTTTTCTCTACTTTCTTTGAAACAGGAATGAATTTATTCTTCTTTTGAAGGGAATGTAAGATGTAAATATATTCTACACTGATCTGAGGTTTATAATGCTGTATCTTTTAACTCTTATAAATATTCGTTTCATGATGCCCGAGTTATGCATTAAAAATTTCAATCAGGATACTGACTAATTTTCGTGGGGGTTTAATTTTCGTTGTTTTCGTGGTATGAAGAGACCCACGAATTCATGTCCACCACGAAATGTAAATTTTCATATGCACAACTACTAAAGAGTTCTTCACCCACGAAATCAAATCCCCATGAACCAACATTTTTTCCTCAAACCACGAAATTTTGACCCCACGAAAATATGTGATTTTACAGTATTAAGTATGCGGTAAGATTATAGCAGAGCTGCTTTCATATTCGTATGAATAAAAACTTAACACATGAAGAGAATCTATTGATGTTGCAGCTTTTTATTTTTAGATTCATGGAGAACATTTTATCAGTTAAAAATAATTCTATTAATGTGTAGACTATATATAAATCGCAGTAAACACTAAATAATTAATAGACACCACACAATCTCCCACACTTGTTTAATATTTTAATGTTTTCCGACTAAAGTCGATCAAGACGATTCAATGCCTTTTCTCTAAATGGACCTCAACTAATCAATTTTAAAACTCTCTTCTTGATAAATTATATGTACACATATTTTATGTGTACGCCAAGGTGTTAATGTCTCCAAATTGACTCGGTGTATGCAAGAGCACGTTTTGGGTACGATAAATTTTTAACCGAGGCAGATCATTGTTTTTCTAACATCCTTGGCTACACTTTCAGACGTTCTTTTTTTTTCTTTTTATAGACAGAATGTAATTGCAGTAATGATGTCCATGGAAACTGTATAAGATACTTTTGGAAGGGAGATGGTATATTAATATACATGTACATCCTTTTCTATACAATGCAAAAAAATCAAATAAATATAAAAAAAATAGTTTAATATTCTTAGACTAGTTCATCGAAATTTTAACATATTTCAAAGAGCTTAAAATTTCAATTTCTTCAGAATTTAAAAAAAAACCCTTACGAATAGATTATAATTAAGCAAACAAATGACAGGAGACATTAATTAAAATAAGTTAGTTATACATGTTTATCATTCGTGCTAAATTATTAATAATATATATTATGTCATTTTTAAGCTGTGTGTCCATGGCAGTTGGAACGTAGAATTACTGGTTGTTGCTGCTGTCCCTTGGTAATTGTATATGATATATCAAATTTAATTCAGTTTATTCGATACACAACAGCATGCTCTACGTATGTACAATTTCTAAAACGAGGTAAATTATTGATAAAAAATTTGATGAAACAGGAATATCAACCGTCTCGTTTAAAGTCATCATTTCGTAAGTTCTATGGTCGATACAATGACCTTGTCAGCAAATACAATTTTTCATTGAGTCAAATGCTGACAGTTGTTTTTCATACTGATTGTTAGTCTGTAATTTACAAACTGAATTGACGACGGATTTTCACGTAATTTCCCGATCATATGACAAGGAGCACACGGCGGGTGTGACCGATCGACAGGAGATGTTCACTCCTCCATGGCACCTGATCCCACCTCCGACGTTTCGGAGGTCCGTGTTTGCTCTTCTCCTATTTTGTATTGTTTAAAGGACCTTTGAGCTTGAATACTGTTCGTTAGTTTAGTATATTTCATCCCGTAGACAATGTAAAATCATTGAAATGTAAATATAAAAAACAACAGAGCTCGTGTCATGTTTACAAAAACATAAAATCTACTAATGTATTTGTCAAGTAACTTACTTATGTAATTCAAATTCTATATATGATAATGTGCTGAGCTTCAACATGAACCCGGTTTTCAGTTTAGAAATCTCCGGCCCGATTCGGGATTTGCTACACATTTTGTTGTTACACTCCCTTCAGTTTACACAGTCTACACACGTGCAGAAATCTAGACAGGGATGAAAATTCGGTATTTCATAAAACACACACAGAATGATTAATTATTTTTCTCTAAGAGGAAATTGTATGATAATTAACGAACAATAAACATGAACTTAATAGAATTGTTAATATAGTATAATCAATTCATCGGTGAAAAAATATCAATCAAAGAATGACCTAAATATTCTCTGTTATCAAACGTGTTAAAAAAGATTGAGAAGGGAGCGAGCATAGGAATATTAATATTTTTATTTGAATTTCGGGGGTAAAGTAATTAAAAAAATAGTTTTACGATAATTTTGGTTTCTTTAAGGTATGGCATACACAGCATTATTCTAATCATGAACAGTAATGTTGTATCTACTTATCATGATGGAACTATTTTTGTCGAAACAATTTGTGTGAAGCGTACCCGACTATAGTAATATATCTTGAACAGATAATAAGCAGTGATCGGATAAATCAATTTTAAAATACGCAAGTTTCGAGATTATCTCCCTTGTTGCGCTCTTTCGTTGAGGAGGGGAGTTTCGTTGCGCGTAAACAGACAGGTGGGACAGATATTTATTATTTATATATTGGATATATCGATACAGATAATCTACTGGTTTATCGTCACTTCATGATTGTCAGGATGCACTCTTTAGCTCGAGAATAACCGAATTAATGTAAAGATATCAACTTTTAAAGCAAAAAAATCGTAACAAAAAAGAAAATATCAGTGGATGTGAGACTTTTTAGACGAGGGAAGAGATATAGACATCTAATAAATACATGCATCTGATCATTGCACGTCTGCAATCTAAATTACATATTGATTCTTTTCCTCATTATAATTTTTGAAAAACACTAATTGTTTAGAAAATGTTTGTACAATCAAGAAAATCGATAACTTTTTATAAAGATTACAACGTTTCTTTCGTTTTCAAGTACCCTATAAAAAATAAAATTGCAAATATGCATAGTTGAGCTTGATAAATCATCAAATGCATCACTGCTTAACAACAATATCTTTCTATAACATTCGTTCATTTATTCATGCACGTTTGTATACAGAAGCAACCTGTCCCACCTCCATGCTGAAATGGATACTTTTTGCACCTCCATCGTAGGAGAGTTACAATCTCGAAACTCGCGTAAAAAGCACTTCCTTTTACCTGCTTTCAGAAAGACAGTTTTATATGCATTTCAATCACAGATTTAATGCCAATCTACAATTTCCTTACTCACAATTACAAACATTTGATTTATAACAGTGTACATAATTCTATAGTTTTTAAAAAATGGCTGTGCATGTACCGAGTATCAATGAATACAAATAAATATCTTTAACTTAGGATAAATATTTATCGCTTTCCTCATCTTGCTTTCTTCTTAAAATGCATGAAGAACATTTTATTTATTTTTACAAAAAGTTCAGTGTTAAAACACTTTTACGGATTTTTTTCTGTTTTTATAGACAGAATCCACTTGCAGTAACAAGATCTATGAAAACGTACGTACTGGAACTTGGAATAGAAATGGTATATTTTATAACATCTAAAAACATCTTTAAAAAAGAAGCTCATAAATTAGAATTATGCTTATTTTTGATAAGAAGAAAAACATGGCAATATCAAACAAATTTATAGCAATTGAATTTCACACGCTCAGAGAAAAAGCAAGGAAAAGTTCTTGGTGCACAGATTGAGGTAATTCCACCCTAATGGTATTAACAAACTAAATGACTTCACCAGAATGAGCGTGAACTAGATCCAATTGCTGATGGTAATAAACATGGTCATTCTCTCCATATAGTATAAACTCAACAGTGAATTCGCCTTACCAACTCTAGAATAACCAACATACCTATTTATTGCTTACGCTAATGTTTATTATTTCTTTTTCTTTTCTATAAAAAGTCATAAAACATTTCCAAATTCATAATAGAACCAATTCATATGTTAAAATATCCCTTCTATATTATCTTTCTTGGTTTCTCTTTATCATGTATAGTTACTCTATTTTGAGAGAATTTACTGATTGTCGTAATTGATTAGTTCAATTATGTAAATCTCTCTTCACCAGAGTACACCTGACAGACCGGAGGTATTTCAAAGTGGTCCAGATTTCTTTCATTACTATTGGTTATAAACTTTCGAATTCAATATGTAATATTGTAAATATATATTGTTTGGTAGTTAAGTGGTAGTGCTAGTTGTTTTTTTTGTTTCTTTTTGTCCTTTGAAAACTATTTTTTAAATCTAAGATAATAAACTTAATAATTTTATTAAAGAATGTATTACTCTTACATATTTTTCTAGGCGACCGAATTGATGAATACTAGTTACAGAGATATTCAAGACACTGTGATTTTTGAGGTCAGCATACTTGTAATGTGAGCTCATATCAACATGTGAATCATTCTTTAATTTGGACACGTCATTATTTTTAAGTAAAATCCAGTTATATTTGAATGTTTATTCACTGTTTTGATATATATATATATATATATATAATTAAAAACGTTTTGTCAACTAAAAATAGTTTTTTCCATTCTTATGTCGACAAGATATAAACTGGTGAGCTTGAAATAGAAGACACTTCACAGTCTGACACATCTGTTTCGTGTTCAGTTATTTTACTAAAAAGTGAATGGTAATCTAACAACAAACTCCTATGATAAACTTGATGCCTTTAACTTTTCAACCGTCAACTTCCCTTACTAATGCAGCAACATACTATCATCAGCTGCATACGGGGTGTGAAATTCCTGTAAGGAGGTAAGTTATTGACAGAAGTTGATGAAATAAAAATATCAGCAGTCTGTTTTTTTAAAGTCGTCATTTCGTAAGTTCTGTGTGAACCCGCTACGTAATGATCAACTCCTCACTCTGCGACTCTACAGCAAACACTCTTACCACTGTATTAAGGTTTCGTCAAAGGTCAACATGTCTGAAAAATTATTTTTACAATAGCTCCAAAACTATGTGTGGTATAAAGTCAAAATGTTTAAAGTTTATAAATATTTCATTGATTAATAGATAGAAAGTATCACTTGATAACAAATATTTTTAAAAAGATATTTTTTGAGAAAAATTGTATCCGAAAATGTGCATATTTAAAGAGAAATGCACCTGCTTAATTCTGTCCTTTTCGTGAAAACTATCATTGTAGAAATAATATATGTTTATCATTGAAGGGCAAGTTGGACATGAATGGTCTCTGAAAGGCTGTTTTTAAAAGCATGACACGTATAAAGACAAGACCCCTGTAGAACCAGCCATTTGCAATGTACTTTCACTTTCAAGTCTTAACATTTGGACAAAATAAACAGGGAAAACAACATTCCAGAGGCTATCCAAGTCCAACTTGCCCTTCATTGATAAACATATTTTGTTTCTGCAGTAATGGTTTTCACTAAAAGCAAGGAATCAGTTAGGTGCATTTTCTGAAAAAATGTGCATTTTAAAAAAGATTCCTTCTGAATTTAAAGATTTTTCCAAGCATTTTCTATCAAGTGATACTTTCTATCTTTTAATCAATGAAAAATTTATAAACTGTAAAAGTTTTAACTTTATACCTCACATTGTTTTGGAGATATTGTAAAAATAAATTTTTGGACATGTTGACCTTTGACAAAACCTTAAGCCAAAGGACCATTACGATAGGTTAACTCGTAGAAAATGCAGATAAAGTTTTACTGAAAATAGAGACATTTATCTGCAAGAATTGCATGGAGAGGAACAGGTAGGCCACTTTGCAAACGAGTATCTCCTCAAAAGTAGAGCTTAGGGAAATTTTAAAAAGCCTTTCATGCATTTTCTACAAATTACAAAATATATTTTATTTTTATGACATATATTTGCTGTTTTCATTTTCAGAGAAATTGTAAAATGAATTGCACGAAAAGTTACCAGAAACAACAATGGAATGTAAGTTACATGTACAAAATTGAACGGAAAAGGACATTACCTTTAGTATAAAAAAAATATAAAAAGTTATTCGTAATATATGTCACCTCTCTACTGAGTTGGAGGAGTAATAGCAACGCGCTTGAGAGTAAGAGTGTGTGGATAGGTTTTTTCTTTGGGTGCGTGACGGAATCGAAGTAATTTACATCGGGTTTTGAAATATTGAAATGCTCTTTTGAGAGTGGGCGCTCCTCTGTCCATGTTATTTTTCTTTCTCATAATGAACAGGGACACTATTTTATTTGTTTTGATTTCAGGAGAAATGCTTATTTAATATAAGTAAATTACAGACACAAGGTAAGTCAAAAGTATAATTTTACAATTTGTTATTCAACTATTGTCTAATGTCATTAATAAGAATGGTTTTATTACCTGTAAATATTTTATTGCGAATCGTTGGAGTTTACGAACTTTGACAAATGTTAACTTCAATTTACGTCATTTGCATGTCGAATTTTAAATCTTTCAATGTAACCCACCGAAGGCTGTGTGGATTTATGTGTGTTGACCAAAAATTAATCACTACGTTAAAATAAGTTTTAAATTTTAGGAACATAAAAGTTTCCTAGATATTATTGCATCACTATTACATTTTGTATTCCCCGCTATGAATTAAAATCTAGACATTTTAAATAATACATATAGAGAACTGCTTTTTTTAACAACAAAAACCTGTCATCAACAATGTTACTTAGTGAAAAACCACTCTGATCGTACACACATGTACTCTGAAGTTTACGTGATCTTCGGAGACTAGATCTTCAAAAAGAGTTGTCGGAATGTCGATAGACACTAAATGTTTTCCTTTCATATTATGGCCTGTTTAATATTCATATGAAGCAGAATCTATATTAAAACTCAACATTTAGATATATCAACGATGTGATATCAAATAACAATCCTAACTAACAACGTAACTGTATGACAAATGAGCTGCTTTTAATATTTCCATTGTCAACTTTACTTAATATTTCAATTCATGTAGTTATATCCTTTATCACCTGCATATGGTGTTACCATCTCTCAGCGTATTCGATGTTCAAGGGTAGACTCCTAGTACGACCAGTCTTTAAACCGATGTAGTTTACTTACTGATGCTACATGTTAGAAATATTTAAACTCATTTCGCTAAATCTATTGTCGCTATTATTAGCTTGTTAGCAAATATGATCTAGCATAGGGTTGTGTTTTTTGCTTATTTTATACTAATTGTTAGTTTTGTGTTTCCCGTAGTATACACCTTTTCATTATAATCTTCATAAACTGTGACCCGGTGGTATTTCATTATAAATTGCTGAATAAAGGGTTCATTTTTCCATACCCGTGTTCATCGAGTACCAGAACGCCCCTTATCTTTAATTTTGTTCTTTCCCGAATTTTCTTTATCCTTTGCCAAGTGTTTTATTGTCATAATTAATCTACAAATCATCTAAGGGATGTTTTGCGATTTATGTGAAACTTTACAGCCTTCTTTAGTCCGGACTATGACGTTGAAAATATCCAACATGAAGTAGAGTTTGATATGTTTTCAGGTTAATTTTTCAAGACATTTTCTTTCCAAATGTTCTCACTCTTTAGTTCTTCAGGAAAAACGAAAAAAAGACAACACGTAAAATGCGGAACCGTCTGCACAAGAACTTGCAACAGAAAATGGCATGGTATAAACTGTTCGCAAGTCACGAAAAGCTTGTTTTCTTTCACCATGCTTCTTAAATCCTTTCAAATAGCGTCCAAAGGACTGACATGGTTTATATGAAATCACACCAATTATAATAAGTCAAGAGAGCTTAAGAGAGACTGCATAAACATCCCAGGGTTTATCTGGAAATTCAATGGAACCGGCGTTGACGATCTTATGACCTCGATGGCCTTCGTCGTGTATTGACAGAGATAATGAACCACTATGCGAGCATGAGAAGTACCCACTCTTGTGTTAGGAATGTAACCGCTTGTGCAACTGCACGGTATATTTTGGAACGCATGTCAAGCCCTTAAGTAGCCAAACTGTTTTAACAAATCAGAAAAATAGTGAGGAGAACTTATATGTTTTTTTTTTATTGTTGGCAAGCTAAAAAAATTCGGTTAGCAATGATTTTAGTCCCAAGACCTAAACCCTATCAAGTATGTGCAGGAGAAATAAACAGGAGAGAGAGAGAACTTCCCCAGCAGCAGAATGCAGTACTCCTTTAGCAGCAGAAAGATTGTCAACTTTGGAATAATCTTCTACAAAAGAAATATGAAAACTTTCAAAGTTTTGAATGCCTTGCAATTCTTAGAGAATAGAAAATACGCAAGAAATAAGCCACCAAAATGCGATATTTTATGTTGCGATTTTTTTTATTTCTACAGTATCTATATAAATGTTTTTGTGATAAAGCAGTTAAATAAAATATGAATGAGAGAAAATATTCTTTTGTTATTTTCTATCCTTCATAGTAAACAATTCTTATAGTCAAAATAATAAACTATCGTAAAAAAGCTATTTGATAAATAAAGAAAAAAAAGTAAAATTGAATCTTGACAAATGTCTATATAATCTAAGGTAAAATTTGATTTACAATTTATATAGATTTTTCTTTATCTTTTAAAATTTAGTTAGTTAGGTTTTACCATCTATAAATGCTTTCATCTTCAAACAACACTGCCTGAAGTAGATATTAGATGAATTAATATGTCATCATTTTGCTAGAGCCAAACTATGGAATGAGGAGGGTTCAAAGTTTTAACACTACGCTAGAAGTACATAATGACAAGGTATAACTCTGTCTGTATAGTTTACTGTTCATCTTTTTAATTGTCGAACACTCTTTTCATATTTTTTTCTGCCAATTTATCTATCTGTTTGTTGTTTAAATATAGTTATTCAATTCAATGATTTCATATTCAATTTTTTTTACATTCAAGTAAATTTTGTCCCAAATATATGCTTAATAGTTAGTGTTACCTGTTGTACTTCTTGTGATATATTACAATATTGCAAAGTAAATTTTACAAAATCTATTTCATTTAATTTAAACATTTAAGTATTTCTTGATTTGGTTAAGATAGATTTCATTATCTTATGTTATATTATTAATGTTTTCTTTTTTTTTTACTTTAAAATCTTAATCTTAAATGTTCATATTGGTAGATTTCATTTTCGTTGAATATGACACAGGAAAATTATTTAAGAAAAAAACTCGGGATTATTTTTATTTCTTTTTTCAGATCGTACTACTTTGATGACATGTTTTGTTTACTCGAAAATAGAAAAAAAATGTTCAAAGCAGTGGAATAAAAATGTTGATTCTTATTCTGAAAAAGTATGAATTCAATGACGAAATTTTTGTTATTAACACGAAACTTCATTTCAGTACGTCGCTAACTTCACGGAAGAGAAGATAATTTGTGGCATTAATTTGACAAGTATAACAAATAAAGCAACCAAAATAGAGTTGATCATCACAGACAGCGATGAGGAGACTGTAAAATTTTTTGGATATTATTTACTTTTCAAACCTACGTCCTCTTTTTCTCTCATAAAATTCATATTACACTTACTTATACATATAATGATCTTAGGAATTATGAATAAATGAAATATATTTACAGGTGCATAAATAACACTTATAAAATACTTGAGTAAAAAATCATGCAAAATGATCCTTTTTTTTAACATGATTTACTTTTTGTTGATACCTTGATATTTGAAAAATTTAAAATTTGTTTATTCATGTAATTTCTGTAGTTATCATAATGTATTAAAGACACTATTTCTTTGTCATTCGAAAGCTTATAATTTATATTTTGAATAACAATATTTTCAGATTGAGTTTTCCAATGACACTAGTATGCAATGGTTCAATGCATGCTTTAGAGCAAAAAAGCTGACCTTTAACGTATCTGGTTCGAAAAATAGAAGTATTCTAACTTTGTATGAACTTGCAGGTAAATCCTTTTGCATTCTCATAAGGGATAAAAGCATCTGTGTAATCTCATTATCAAAAAGTTAGACGAATGTCCTTTACATTTAGTAAATTTTCCATTAAAATCTCAATTATGCCAAAAAAGTGAGACTTTTCTTTTTTTTTTTTTTGAGAAGAAAAAAACACATTTTGTTAATTTTAAAATAATATGACCATATTAATGTTCTATTTTTCCCTCTCTAGATGACGCATTGTTAATGGTTGATCGTATCGCCGTTTTAGGATTTTATCGTACGTATCCTGAATAAGTCACGTAGCTTAGTGTTCATGTAGGAAATTTAAGCATATGGAATTTAATTTATTTTATGTCAATTATGAAAATTGTTTAAGTTTTTCTTCTTTTTTATATCGGGGTATGTGTTATGTATTTTTGATAAATATACGTTTTATTGCCTTCTGGTTTGATTAAAAAATCGGTTAATCATAATAATTTTGTCGTAATTTATAGTTGACTAAAAACCGGGAAAAAAAATTCTACTACATACAGCTCTAGAAATATATATAAGTAGAAGTTTTTTGAACCGTAGTTGCAAAATTATTTCATTATTAAACATTCTTAAAATGTTTATGATTTTCTGCACTTTGCAAATTGATTTGGTTTGATCAGATGATATGATATAATGTCCTTTTTGTCATATTTTATTTTATCGAATAAAAGCTGTAACTTAATAATGATACAGATTTTATTAAATAAAATAATATATGTCAGAAAGGACAAAATCATATAAATTGATACACACAACGCATATTAATGGTTTTTCAGACAAGGAGGAACCCAAAGTAAGTAAGTGGGAATTTCTGAACGACTACTCACCGGAAGAAGTGCTGAACATCATGAGACCAGTGCTGCAAAAAGCTAGGTCTGCAGGAGAGGTCGCAGTTCGGAACCTCTCGTCAAGTATCCGTAAGAAAGAAAGTGCAACCGACTACCGCAAGTCATCAAAAGGAATAGGAATCTTGGGAAGTTGTCTTCTTGGATTAGTTTTCTTGATCATCTTTGTGTCTGATGTATTCATTATCAAAGCCCACTTGAAAGCCATGTATCGCAATGTTTTAAGACTATTTAGACCATCGCCCATTGTGCATATTTACAAATAAGTTGATTGATCAATGCATGTGAAGAAACAAGGAATGGCTAAATAAAATTTCAAGTTGGAAAACTATAATAAAAAAGATTTTACAACATAATAGATTTTCTTTCTTTCGCGATGTCAACATCAACAGTGCTTTTAGTGGTGTTATATGAAGGAAAATATTTGCAAATGTAGATATGATAATAAATACAAAACCGATGTAAAAAAACTATTTATTTTCTTAATAAAACATTCTTATTCTCGGAGGGGGGGGGGGGGGGGGGGGTGTGTGTTGCAGAAACCGGTTATTCATTTTCGTTCTCCAACAGGAAAGAATATTTATTTCAAATATGACTTAAGACAAGAAAAAAAGGAAAAGGAGAAATTTTGTTCCTTTGGTTGGGATGGAGGGTAAGTACTACCACTCGAGTTAAGATTAATATCATTTATTTACTCCATCGAAAATTCTAAGGACAGATTATTCATTTGCCAACTGGCAGTCAGCTCCATTTTCAGATTGAAATGACCGTCTTCTAACATGAAAGCAAATGCGAACCAATGAAAACCTTCGTAAGGAATAAATAAATAAATAACTATCGGATACAATACAAATAAAAAATTTCGCACAAAAATAAGAACTTTTACTATACAAATAACAAATTATACAATGCATACGGAAAATTATAGAATACAAATATAAATTATACAATACAAAGATATTATTCAAAACAAGTACAAATTTATAGAATACAAATTAAAATTATGCAATACAAATGAAAAATTATACAATACAAATGGAAAATTATGTATGTCATCGTCGAGTTTCATCCAATTAAAGCATCATGGATTAATCCTTTTTGTTAAACATGAAATCGATGCGATCTTATTTTGAGCTAACGGAATTAACAATAAAGGATACGAAATATTATGAAAAATATCAGTTATACATAAATTTGACGCTTTACTACTAAGATTTTTTTACTTAATATCATCGATCATGAACAATTATAGGTTTTAGGTCAAAATATCGAATTTGATTCTTTGAAGCACTCGTTAGAAGGAACAACATAGAATTTTATGATCAATTTTTACATGTCACATAGCCTGAAAGGGTGGTAGTTTATTACGGACTGATACGACATGTCTGAGATGACGACATGTACAGTCTTCAAAGATTTTCAGAAACCTTCTTGAAGTATTACTGCAGGTGTATATCGATGAAAATGAATTAACTGCATCATTTTCATGGGAAAAAAATAAAAATGAAATATTTCTTTCGAGTGAAAAAATTAAATTTTAGAATTTAATCCAAGAAGACCTGATTTCTATAAAACACTAAAGTAATTTCTATGAGAATTTGATCTAAAATATTTTTTAAAACCTTGTATTCAACGCCAAATCATGTTTGATCACATGGACTATTGTTGCCCGCCTGATAAGGTTATTTGCCCTTTGCTGTCAGGATCCTAGAAAATTGAAAGGTGCAAAATGGTCACAACACTATGTGAATATCTTGCTTTCAACAATTTAGTTTATTTTTACTTTGTAAGGTGACATACAATGATGAGGGTCATACCGGGGGGGGGGGGG
>PRKT01000043.1:1015343-1088116 GCA_003671525.1 Saccostrea glomerata | reverse complement strand
GGGGGGGGGGGGTACTCCGCAAAAAACAGTGTCAGCTTTTCACTTTTCATATTAATTGTATTAAAAATTGAAGATGGTTTTCTAAACACAAAAATACACGCAAGAAATGATAACTTTTACTTGATAACTATATTTATAATAATTTTAACCCCCCCCTTTTTGAAATCATGAAATCGGAGAACTAAATTGTAAATGCAGCTCCTGCAGACTTCAGACTTCTATGCCTCATATCTAATTTTCAGTTTTATAGATGATCGTCTTAAGTTATTATTTATTTTTTTTTACAGTATTGTGCTTTCTTAACCTTTCCTCCTTGTTTGTTTGCATGACTTTTGTTTTAAGTACTTGTTGTTCTCTTATGTTGACTCTTTTATTTTCTTTGTGTGTTGCTCAAATGTTTTGTCTTTTATTTCGTTCTTTTCTTTTTATGTCTGTTTATCAATGTCTTTGGTTACACTTGTGTGTTTAAATGAACTTCTGTCTGTGTGAACTTTAATGTGATATTTGTGCTCTTATGTGTAAATATGTACATTTTATTATAAATATGTTTTTATGTTTCTAGTCGGTAAAAGAGCTTTATAGCTCATGTTCTCTGTTATGTGTATGTAGTCCGACTATAAATAAAATTTACTTACTTACTTACTTACTTATCATTAGTTTATTCAAATGAAACTACAAATCAATTTGTTTAACTTCATAAAAATAAAAATAACTCAACAATTAATACTTCAAATTAAACTTAGAAATTACAGTATGAAATCAAACAGAACTTTGTACATCACATCTGACTGAGAGAAACAATATCTGTATTGTATAAGTAGGTTAATGAGACATAATTATGTCTAGATTTCAGTCATTTAACTTCTTGAACATGAATATAATCATGCAACCATATAATCATGTTACCACACCTCGAACTTAAAATTTCTTGCAACCATTTAAGTATTTGATTTTCTAGTTAATATTTAATACATGTATATCTCATATACGCTATAAAACAATTTAAATACATATCTCTTTGTTTATATAATTATTGTAAGTACTTTGCATTAAATGAAGACTTGCAGCTTAGTAGATTTTGTCCCTTTAATTTTTTTTAAAAAAATGGCAACAATTTTTGTTTCAAGATGTGAAAAGATGAAAACAAAAAAATATCATAACTTTTTTTTTTATTTTTCAACCAATTTCAAAAAAAAGAAACTGTTTTGAAAATGGGTTTGAAGGCTCTTAAATTTAGAGCATTGCTTTTTAATCTGAGAAGTGCTTTTAAAAATCATGTTCCATAGCAAATATCTGTGTTTTACATGAGTGCAAAGATAATTTTAAATTGTTATCTAAACTCCTATCAGAAAGGCAGAAATATCAACAATCATATGCTTCCTTCTGAAAATTTTCTACATTTTAAGCCTACATTAATGTCACTTTTACAAAAAAAAAACAAAACATAACACTCCTTCAATTAATATTGTAATTTTTTCAAAGATGTAAAAAGTTTAATTAAAAAAAGCTTTTAAAAAAATTGAATTTCAGAACTTAAGACTTTTCAAATCTATATACATCTATTTTACATATAAAATAAAGTCCAGGTTTATTGGAATCGTTAACAGTTGTTTTTTCACTAAATTGAAACTCAAAAATCTTTTACCTTGTCATTGGTCAGTTGCAAAATTATATTGTTAAAAATAATATGATTGTACACACCAGTAATCTGAAGCTGATATCAAAACATGCTTGAAGTTCTGATTGGAAATACTTATGTGCTTTATAGAGACCAGGTCTTTGAAGGTGAAATTCCCATGGATACATGTACCAATTGCGCTCCGTCATTAGCAGATCATATGAATTTATGCGAAAATTTATTAAATATAATGAAACACTTGCTGCACCTTCAATTCGATATTTAGATATATCGCCGACATACAACTTTACAATTGTTATTTCTTTTCATATGTCGACACAACCCAAGTGAGCTTGAAATAAGATATCATAGAGTCTGACACATCTGCTTTATATTTGGTTGTATTGTTTAAAAAATATGTTAATAGTAACCTAAACGAAGTTTTATGAGAATCATGAGTACTAAAACTATTCAATCGTCGATTTCCCAAACTTATCATTGCATACGGGATATATATTTTTCTGTTGATTCATCGAAACGCAAGAGCATGCTCTAGGTAAGTTGTAGTAAACAAGTTAATGAAACAAGAATATCACCAGTCGCGTTTAAAGTCATCAATTCATGGTTCATGAGTGATATAATGACCTTGTCAGTCAGCCAAAACAATTTATCATTAAGTCAAATGAAGACTGGCGTTTTCATACTAATTGTTAGTGTATCATTTATACACCGAATTTTCCCCCCGAGGGTGAGGCGGAGAAGACGGCGGTTGTTACCGGTCTGCAGGGGATGTACACTCCTTCATGGCACTTGATCCAATCTCTGATGTTAAGGACATGCTTGCTTAGTTCATGATAAGTATTGTTTGAATGAACCTTTGTGTTTGAATACTGTTTGATATCTTCATATCTATCATTTTAAACATGTACATCAAGTTCCCTGAACAGCCTTGATGCCAAAATGCCAAAAAATTTCATATTCTAGAGTTTTGTGAAATCTCCACTGTAATTAAATGTATTATTTTTAGGTTTGTTTGAGATAATTACAAATTTAAGTTCTTAGTACTGAAACATAGGGCCTGTTTTATGTGGTCTTACCTCCACGTCTATTACTCGGTTATATTTTTTTAAGGTTTAAAATTTTGTACAATGATAACTATCTGTAAAAGACATTCTGTACTAGGCTTGAGTTTTTTGATAGATGCACATTCATTACAGATAATTTTAAAGGGTTTCTCTTTTTATAAATTTATAACTATCGCACATTGAGTACTTAAAATCAATTAAATAAATCAATAACACTTTAATAATAAGTCGTCACACAATCTAGTTAATTCAGCTGTGTTTGGAATCTCAATCAAAACAAAAGTTACATGAACAGTTTTCAAGATAGAAGAACTTTTAACTATTTTTAAAGCAAAAATCAAAGAAAATGCAGAACAATGGATCGGAAAATTAAAGACATGGACAAGTTTCTTTCCTTATACTCCATACGTGCCCTCATTCTATGTTTTGTTTGTTTGTTCCCAGAAAAAATAGATGCAGCTTACTTCCCCAATTATGGTAAGTAGATTTAGAATTTTTTGAAAAGTTTTTTGTTAAAAGTTTTTGCTAAATGCTATTATTGTCAAACAATTGTTTCTTAGATGTGCAGAAACATCATGTTCATCTAAATTCCTATCTGTAAAATTTCAATTATAGTTTTATGAAATCTCGAAGATTAAGATCAAGTCAAACCCTATGATTCATTCTTGGATCTTGTACAAGAAAAATGAATCTTAATTGATGGAAGTTAATTAAATATATTTCATGGTTCCATGCTAAAATAACTCAGAGGCGAGAACTATTACTGGGCATAAGTGGCTCAGTTTCGTTTAAATATTTTGTCTGAATCATGCCACTTTACTTTTGCTATTTAAGTTTCTGAACTCGTGTCTCATCTTTTTTGACTCTTTTTTGACTCTTCAATTCAATCCGTCTCGTTTTAATTTCATTACAACGGAGATTACTGTTGCAACAACTATTGAAATACGTAATGCCCAAAATTAATCTAATATTTCAATAGTTGGTTTTATGTCAAAAGCAGTTCTAACAGTTCAGCCTAAAGGCTTTTAAACGAGGTAATGACGCTATGTATATAAATCCTTCTGGACAGTTATTTTTATACAGACAGATTACTGACAGATCATTAGGTCTACTCGATCAGGACTCATGGGGTATGAGTGGTCCTTGGAGATATTTACTTTTTCTTCCCACATCTGAAGACTAACGAGGTCAGTGTTGCTGTGCTCTGCAGACTAAAAATGTCTTCGTTGCTGTGCCTCGCAGACTTAAAAGGTCTGTGTTGCTCTGCTCTGAAGACTAAAAAGACGCCACAACCTGCCGAATGAGAACTGCAAATTTTGTCCTTTACTCAGCACTCAGGGCAATTGAGCAGGAAGGGATCTTTTCGAGCCAGCACCTTCTGCGACACGGAACCTTGTTTAATACGGTCTCATCAGAAGGACCGGTCTCCACGTCCTACAGTGAGATTCGAACATGTGACGTAAGGATCGAGTCCTTGCGACTCAAGAGCAGAAGCTCTAACCACTGCGCCAAGCGGGCGACTAAGCATGCAATATGTGAAAACGGTGAATCAATGTTCTATGGCCATGAGTGCAGAGTAGTTTTTTAATAAATAAAGCTCAAATGTTTACATATCTTGTAATTGGTCATCTATAAAATAATCTGTTAAAATTAAATCTGATTCTAACTACAAGTAGTCTGATGTTGATTCTAATGGGATACTAGAGTTCCTTATTGATAAAATCTATGTTGTCTTAGAATATCGGGTTTTTCAATAAATTTTGCTCCTTTATAAACCGACATGGATTCATATTCCTTGGAAGCATGCCCAGGGCTGATTAAATAGCAAGCTTAAATGAGAAGCAAAAAACTTGTGCTGGTCTTTGGACGTGCAAGCAACCGTAGACTGGTCACACCTATTGTGTCTTTTTTTCAAAACGGGTGTGTTATTGAATAACATTGAACATTAACATTAAACATTGAAATACCTTTGTGCTAACACAATAGTCAATGAATTTTTGATATGCTTTGCGTAATTTAAAACTGCAAAATTCACTTTTTAAAAATAGATTTTCCGGAAAGGAAATTTTAAATTAAGGGTTAAAGATTTTGTTACAAATATTTGCCGTTATCTGGAATTTCAAATTATGAATTATCTAGAGAAAGTAATGCAAAAATCAATCATTTTCAATGAAGCATGTATTTCATTTGAATTTCAGTGCTTTCAATAATATGTTTCTTACATACCGGTAATCATCCCTACTAATGTGTTCGGAACCTTTTATTTTTCGGTGTTCTTCAAATTATAAAACACGATGAGTTCAGAGTAGCTCTTGCAGTGGCTCTGGCGAGAGTAAGCGAGACTATAGAGAGATAGGGTAAATTATTCACGGAAATGTGGCTAGGAAGTGACTAGCACGTGGAGACATGGTAAACAGAAAAAAATATGTTCTGTTTAAGTTTTTACAACCCTATAATATCTGTAGAAATGCACTTCATTCAATCTCTCGTAAATTCATTCTACTTAAATAAAAATATAAGTATTCTCTTTATTACAATTTTCTCCAGTCATAAATTAAAATTTATTATTGGACAAATATTTTTACATGGGAACCGGGACTATATTTTTTGGCGTCAAATTAGCGAGGCACCAGCATGATTTTAACTGACCAATCAGTTGAATGAGTATTGCATTATGGGTTACTACGAATACTACAGGAATTTTACGGTTGAAAAAAGGAAAATCTTATGGTAAACGAAAAGCATTTTTTAAAATTCTATATTATTTTCATGCTTATATGACAAACAATTAATCCCATAGTTCAAATGTTGTACTATCGGTGAATACAATTGTCAGGTGGATTCCTCGGCCAAAACACGTGATTACGAGTATAGTTTTGTCCATTTAAAGCATAAGAGATGCTGCTCATTTTCCTTACCCTTGAAGCGTTGGTGTTCTAAACTAGACAAAGACTACATTTTATTACACATATTTTTTTCTAGTTAACAACAAATCTTTTATAGTTTCTAATCTTTGTATTTTGTTCATAACATCGTTTTTTTACTCCATTGACATGATCATAGATTGACCTGAGCCACGTGTTCGAAGTAGAATGTAAACATGTATTAGTTGAAAACGTTGCTATTCATTCAACGATTGGTTAGTTGCTCGTAGTAAGATCCTCTATGCGCATTTATAACAATAGCCATATAAGGCAAACAAAGGTTTGTCAGTGTAGATGATATTACACATTTTCTTTACCAGCGTATCGGTCACTAGTGAGCTATAATTTTCGCCGTAAAGTATAATAAGATTAAATAATTCCTTATTTTACCCCTCATCCCCCTTAGCCACCATTTTTCTGTTTATAAATCACGAAAGTCTTTCAGAAAGGTCTTGAAACACATTTTTACAGGACATACACAGACTGTAGTAATTTTCTGTTTACTGCCAATTTTCATTTATAAAACCGGTTCTACCATATAACCTTTGAAAAGGTCAACTTAAACCACGTGTCTTGAATTTAAATCACAATAACATTTAGTAGGGGTGATAATGTTATTTAGAAAAGCCTAGCTCCTTTTGCATTTGAATATAAAGAGCACTAAATGTAAAAAAAAAATTCATTAAAAAAAAATAATAATACACTATAAGGTTAAAAGGCGAAGATAACGAACATTAATGAAATCATGAAGTGTATCCCGTCTACGACGATTTTACCCGTCCCGAATTTCGTATTCATCAAATAAACCAGGCGCGTATTAGGGGTTTTCCCAATTTAGTGCGTACAAAAGAATCATTTAAAAGGTCTCAAAAGATTAATCTATAAAAATGAACCTTAGAGGGAAAGATGATATCAGAAGACGACTTCAAAGGAATTTCTCTGATTTTTATCTATGTGCAATATTGATAAAGTTTTTAGATTAACCACACATCCTATGAAGATTTTTTTTTTAGAAAAAATTACCGATATCTCTTTTGCGCTTCCTAACTGCGTGTAAAAATAGAAATGTATCTCCGGTTTTGTAAAAGTGTAATAAAACAGATTAACAGATTAAATATATTACTGAGGGAGTTAACAAGATTCCAATTCCCCCTTCTGCAAATCTATTTCTCTGCGACGTCCTTCGCCTTCGCCTTTTGAAATATTGTTACAGTAAGACATGTGCTTTTTCAGCATCATACATCGAAACTTTTCTTTACATGTCCTCTTGCCATGATACATATAAGTATATAAACATTTATTTTACTTTTTTTTGGGTAAAGAAAATCAAAATAAAAAAATAAAGAATTTATTATAATAAGTATTATTGTAGGATCAACATTTAACCACAAAAGTCAGGCAACATCTGTCCTGTCTTTATAATCTCCAAAACTCACAGTCCATTTGTTCCTCCGTTTGTTAGACAATCTGCATGAAGGATATGGACATAACGAACAGTATTCAATATCAAAGTCCATAAAACAATACAAAAGAGGAGCAGAGCAAACACAGACCTCCGAAACATCAGAGGTGGGATCAGGTGCCATGCATATGGAGGACTAAGCATCCCCTACTGACCGGTAACACCCGCCGTGTGACTTGTCATGATCGGTAAATAACGGAAAAAATCCGTCATCAATTCAGTGTATAAATAATGGACTACAAATTAGTATGAAAAACGTCAGTCAGCATTTGACTCATTATAAATTGTATTTGCTGACAAGGCCATTGTATCGGCCAAAGAACTTACCTAGATATATCTAAATGTCGAGTTGAAGGCCACAGCAAATGTTTTCTTCTTATCACGCAAAAGATTTTGCACAAATTCTGCTTCATATGAACATAAAAATAGGTCTGCTTATAACAGAGCGCAATTGGTACCAGTGAGAATTCCAATAGTTTGTTGGAAGACCTGGTCTCCAAACACCACATAGAATTTGTCAATTAGAAACACAAGCATCTTTTTGATGTCAACTTCAGACTTCAGAGTACTTTTATGTGCAATCAGAATGTGTTTTAACAAAATAATTTTGCAAATGACCAATGACCAGGTAAGTAAATTTACGAGTTCCATTTTTATTGAAAAGCAGCTGTCAGTGATAACAAAAAACCTGGACTTTAATTTATCTTGGGGAATAGTTGTGTATAAAGTTGAAAAGTCGTAAGTTTTTAAGCTGTTGATTTTGGTAAAATCTTGTGATTTCAAATTGTCCAAAAGTTTTTCGGATATTTTGAGTATCCACATCAAAATATTTA
This sequence comes from Saccostrea glomerata, assembly GCA_003671525.1. Taxonomy (NCBI): domain Eukaryota; kingdom Metazoa; phylum Mollusca; class Bivalvia; order Ostreida; family Ostreidae; genus Saccostrea; species Saccostrea glomerata. The sequence goes on along the minus strand of PRKT01000043.1, from coordinate 1,080,194 downwards.
AAACGGACCTATGGTTTTGAAGGATTTCTTCCTTAGGAAGGGAAGTATGAGTATAAGTAGTATTACCACTTGTAGATTTAAATCTAAGTTCTTCTAAAATAAAATTCATATAATGAGCCTTACAAACGAAGACAATGTTGTTACCTGCTTTGTAAGCCAGAACAACTTCTCTCATTTCTTTTTGAATTACTGCTTCTGTAATGCCGATTCGGATCCTGCACAAGTTTAGTCAAATGCGCAAATTAAATCACTTTATTATGTTCTAATTCCGTAAATTGCGATGAATTTGCTGGGAACTTGCAAAATTTTCTCCAACATGCGTGGATAATAACAATTTATTCCAGTCCTTCCTGTAAACTAAGTATAACGAGGAAGATAAAACGCATCTGTTCGGTACAAATACTTTATCTAAACTAAACTCGGCTATTGACATGGTAACAATATACAATACAAAGTATTCAATGATGTCATTACTTTTATGTGGTCATCACGATCGTGACGTCATAACCCAGGAATGTACACTGCACATTACATGATATAGGAATTGTTATAGGATTTATAACACTAATTACCTATGCTGCAAGAGTGGAGCATGCCAGAAAAGGGTACAACATTTTCCATTTTTGTTCATAATTCAGATTATTTCTCTTTGGGTACTTCCAATTCAGTCATTAAGGTTTCCTCAAGATGCATCAGTAAATGTCATTATCTTCAGGGACCAAAGATCTAAAACTGGGAATTTCAGGATATTTTTGAGGTTCTCAAGCCTGTTTTTTTAATTGCTCTGTTAAATCAAGTCAGCCATGGTTCCACGTCTTAGCTTAGCGCTTATGTTTCATTTCAAATGCAAGGTATGGCCCCAAGACCAAAAACTGAGAACAGACTTAAATCAAAATTTAAAATCAGCGTTTACTTTTAAAATAAATTTCAAAATGAAACAAAAATTTCAAGCTATGTTTGTATTATAATATTAGACAAATTTGCAAGTTTTTAAGTATATTCGTTTAATAATAATGAAAATATTCAAATATCCATTTTGACTTTAGTCTCTTCTCAGTTTATGGTCTTAGAGCCTGACCTTGTTCCCTTTAATGGCCAGTTGATCTGCCCTTTGATTTGTCTGTAATCATGCAGTCTGTTCTTCATCACTTAGTTGACTTTATTCTTACTTGTTCGCAGTGGATCAATCTCTGTAATTTGTTAACTTCTCCATGAAAATAGTGTGATCCAATACTATCCCCTCTTGATCTTGCTTAAGATAGGAACTAATATAATGAAATCGACTGAGCACGATATCCTGCTTAGAATATGTCTAAACTTACAAATCTGCTCTCAAAAATATCATTCCAAGAATAGGGGGCATTGAGAAAATCGTCAAAATGTGAACAATTTATTCCCGGTAGCTTTCCACTATAGCAGAAGAGAGATGGGTCAAAACTACACTGCTCAAAGCCAAGATTGTCATGTTTTTCGTTAACACTAAGTTAAACTGTCTTGCACCATCTTTTAGCCCACGGTGTATATCATCCTCCATATCATTCCTGCAGGTAAGATTTCCTTTGGCGTTTGAAGATAAACATCTCTGTCAATTTATTTCCCTTGCAAAAGGCTGGCTTTATATCTGCAGTTTTGACATCCCATAACTTACTTGCTGTTAGGGTAAAAAATCTCTTAAGACTGCCCTATCTAACTGTTTCTAGGGATGCCAAATTCATCTTAAAAGCTTGCTTCCAGCTATAAGTTTTGCTCTTATTCGTACTTATTTTGAAGTACTAGTAACAATCAATTTGTAGATAGTCTTATCTGTCCCCCTTCCACTGCATTTGTTTCCCCTTGTTGTTGTGTTTTATTGATAACCGTATTTTGAAAATCTGCTATTTTCTGTAACCTTCAAGGTTACACTCAGACAAATATTTCACCATGACGAACAAGAACAATTTTGCCATTTGAAAAACAAATGTTTTGGCAAATTACTCGTGACCATCATTAAAAAAACGGAACTTTATTTAAGACTCTGACGTAAATCTGTTAGTTACCATTTCTTGAAACAATACAACGTTTATGGAACCTACGAACAGAGAAGTCGCCAAGAAATTTGGAAATACGTATGTTTACTAGGTGTTGTTAAGAGGAGTCTCATCTGTGCATTCTTTCAACCTCCTCCATAAAATTTGTTGCTCCACATTTTAGTGTATCCGACTTTCATCGGTGCTTCTTTGTTTTCTGCAAGAAATGTCGGTTTAAGTTAAATGGCGACTGGTTCGGTTGGAGTATTTCCTTCACAAGTTTCACCTTTGATTTTATTTTCTTCCGTAAAGTTTCAATGTACTCAAAATTCATTCCTGAAAAGACGATCATTCTTTCTTCTTGGCTTATCAGTTATCTTCTGAGTAATTTGAATGGCCAAGTATCCGGTTGAAGCTTCATATTTTTCTTTTCAATATTGCTGTATTTTGCAAAATGGAGATGTACTTATCATTCAGTAATAGATTGTTCATCAAACCTCCTAAATCTTCCCACTGTGCTTATGTTTTTAAAGCTGTCTGCCAATCTTTGGTAGTATGTTTGTCCAAAAATTGTATCAATTTTTTCCAACCCGTGTTATTATTATTTTTTTAGATTCTTCAATTTCAGTTAATCAATTGTTGTTATTAAAAGTCACACACTATCTTTAACAGTCTTTGGCATTAAGGATCCATAATTTTCTTTCAATCATGCTCTGTTGCCATTGTAAGACATGTGCTTTTTAGAATCATACACAAAAACAAAACATTATAAGATGAAGAACTTCCTTATGGGGGGATAAATGAAATATATAAATGAAGTTACTTCTCTTGCCATGTTACACATAAGTAATCTAAAATATGCTTGTACTTTTAGAACTGGAATTTTGCTGACTACCTAAATGATATATTTTAACTGTTTACTTCGCGTGAAAATACAAGCGAGGCACTAAGAAAAAATTCAGACTTCAGATGTGCAGTGATTATTTGTACAATTTTTTTCAGGTTATGTGGGTTGCTATAACTATACGAACCATATGGACAGATTCATACAGTTTAGAGCTACTTCAAATGTCAGTGACTCAACATCTGTACACAGCTGCATTCAAATTTGTCTTAAGGAATATACAAACAAATATGCAGGGTTAATGGTAAGTTTTTAACGTCCAAAATTCTAGCCCATATCAATTTGGCGTCTATATATTATTTTTTAAAATTCAATTATTATTGATCAGTACTTGACCTTTCAGTAAATAACTCTAACACATATGCTTCATTATTCATTCTCCTCCGAAACATGGCTGAAACATTGGCTATTCGGAGTTAAACAATAAACAATTAATCAATCAAAATTCTTCACCCACAGGAAGGTAGGAAATGTTTTTGTGGTGATGACTATAATCAGACCTTTGCGACATCCGAAATACACTGCCATTTATCATGTTCAGAAAATGGAAAATGTGGAGGATACGGAAAAATGACAATCTACAATACTGGTAATTATGATATCATATTCAACAAAAACAATGAATTTCCGATATCATTAAGAACAAGGTACAGTTTCAATAAAAATTAAGCCCGGTATTAATAATTTCTTGAATGCTTTAAAAATGTGTTCTTTGATGAATACATTTCAGTTGTTTTTCCTAAATACAGTCTTTTATTTTTAAAACTTATTTATACCTCTTAGGCCTGTATGCACATTTGGGATGAAAAGTTTTTTTTCAATGATTTATTTGTAGTGCATGATGTATAATATTGTACAGAAAAAAGTTGCTTTATGACATGTAAGAAGAAGAGGCCTTTAAGAAATTAATGAATCTATTTCTGTTCCTAAACTAAACTAAATCTAAACCAAATTTTCTATCTTCTATTGAAAACAATGTACCATACAAAATGATAACCTGTAAACAAGGGCTTCTGGTAAACGAAAAGAACAACCAGAGAAATTTAAAGAATTGAAAAAAAATTACTCAAAAGGAATAAAACACAGCATATTGGAGAAATATTGAAAACATCATTTTTGATTTACCAGTAAATGAACCAGACCAACATGAAACACCTACATGTAAGACAAAACCTAAAAACTTATTCAGCTACATCAAAAGTACAAGAACAGAAAACTAGGGATTGGGCCCCTGAAAAAAGTGGGATTGCTAATAACAGACACAGTGGAAAAAGCGAATTCATTGAACCATCAGTTTCAGTCAGTTTTTACTTATCAAACAAACACACATATACCAGACTAAGGTACAAGCCCCAACCCTGACATGCCCCCAATATCTCTCCGCAGTACAGGGATTATGAAATTACTATCAAATATAAACCCACATAAGGCCTGCGGACCAAACATTATAAATGGCAGGGTTTTGAAAGACCTAAAAGAACAAGTCACACCTTTCCTTACATTATTTTTTACTAAGTCATTAGAAACTGGTGAGATACCTACTGATAGGAAACATGCTAATGTAGCTCCAGCTTTTCAAAAAGGGGTAAAATACAAAGCGGTAAATTATAGGGCAATTTCATTGACTTGCATATGTTGCAAGTTAATGGAACATATACGAGGGGCGATTAAAAAGTTCGCGAACTAATCGAATTACTTCCAGAAAAAAACAATATTTGGTTTCAATGTTAATTAAATTAATCCTCTCCGATTTTAATGCACATCAACCACCGAATCACGTGATATTGGCGGTCACGTGACCCCCTCCGTACCGTTCTGTCTCAAAATTTGAAAGATTTTTTTGAGTATTATACTTCTTTCCATGTGAGTTGATTTTTATGACAAGAACAGTTCATTTGTCAGAAATGGTCAAATCTCGGTAACAGAATGGGTGGATAAGAATATCCTTTCCAAAAATAAGCATGGCGACCATTAAAACACAAAAATTCTGTCTCGGGAGAGACCTTTATTCAAGATGGATAAATAATGGGTGGCTCCTTTTTATCATATCTAATATGTTTAAAATCTAAAGTAAACGATATCTTAGGTATTTAATAATTATATTATTGTTCAAATATTCAACTATTTTTCAAAGTGTAAATTGGAGGTCTTTGATAGCAAATTGCTTAATTAAAAACACATATCTTTTCAAACTTGCTTTCACTGGGCAAGATGACAATTATACTTTTTAACCTTTAGCCTTCCTTCACTGAAACATTCAATCCAATCATTAATTGAATTTATAGGAACTCATTTATCTTAATAAACTGTGTACCAATTATTATATGATACTGCAGAGGGATTTCTAAGATATACAATAAATTGTACAGTCGTTTGTTGAACGAGGTCGACTGAGACAACCATTTTTCGTCACAAGTGGCCTACATAATGACGTCATTTTCTCATTGTGACGTCACAAACCGGGAGAAAATCTTTATTCAGCATATGCTATTTATAGATCTTGTGTATGGTCATGTGTGTACCGAATTTCATTCTAAACTGAATTGTGGTTTTGTAGATATAGAGATAGTTCGCGAACTTTTTGATCACCCATCGTAATCACCAGCAACATCATGCCCCATCTAGAAAACAATAACATCTTATATGATATACAACATGGGTTCAGGAAGTCAAGATCTTGTGAATCACAATTATTTAGACCAAGAACTAACATACAAAAACAATAACAACATACAAAATGACTTGATAATAAGGGACTTTGCTGAAGCCTTCGATAAGGTTCCCTATCGTCGCCTCCTGTACAAGTTAAATTTCTATGATATAAGACAAAAAGCATCAAACTGGATACATGATTTTCTATCAGATAGAACACAAGCAGTAGTTATAAATGGCATTTCCTCCACTTCTATACCTGTCACTTCTGGCGTTCTCCAGGGAACAGTCCTTGGACCCGTCCTTTTTCTTATTTATATAAATGACTTCCCTGAATATCTCTATCATAGTAAACTAAGGCTCTTTGCTGAAAAAGTATCATCTACAAAGAAATAAAAACACCAGAAGACTGTCACAAACTACAATCAGATCTAGATGCAGCTGCACGGTGGGAGTCTGACTGGCTTATGGCTTTCCACCCAGACAAGTGTACTAAACTCACTATCTCTTATAAGATACAGTCATATTCTCATAATTACATTCTAAATGATCATGTACTTTAGTCATTTAGCTCAGCCAAGTATTTACGTGTAACATTACAGTCAAATCTAAAGTGGAACACACATTATCACAATATTATTGCAAATGCAAATAAATCATTAGGATTCCTTAAACGTTTTCTAAAAATTTCAAATACTGAAGTAAAATCCAGATCCTATCAAGCAATAGTGCGCCCTAAACTAGAGTATTGTTGTAATGTTTGGGATCCACATACAACACAGTATAGACAAAAACTTGAAATGGTTCAGAGAAGGGCCGCTCGCTATTTGCATAACAATTACCACAATACCAGTAGCGTTACAGACATGATTAGTAAACTACAGTGGCCAACACTAGCTGAGCGACACCTCAAAACCAGATTACTAATATTTTACAAAGTAGTTCACCAACTTGTTGCCATACCCACAGATATACTCATACCTACAGATGCAAGAACCAGACAAAATCACTCACAAACATACTAACACTTACATGCATCAAAAGAAATACAAATGGTCCTTTTTTCCACAAACTATAATACAATTGAATTTGCTTCCCCTGTCTGCTGTCCAAACCATTAACGTTGACATTTTTAGAGAACAGCTAACCTGAGCTGTTCTCAACACTATTATGTAAAAAGTAAACAGTCAATTTTTTTCTTTTAATCACTAATGTAAATAAAAGCATAGTATTTCTTTATACAGTGGACCTTCAGATATCCGGACCCCAGATATCCGGATGCTTCAGTATCTGGACGCTTTTACATTGGGACAGAATTTTTATTTGTTATATTGTTTTGTTTAACTGGTGATTCAGGTATCCGGACGCTTCACAAATCCGGACAATTGACTAGGAACCAAAGCATCCGGATAAATGAGGCTCCACTGTATTAAGTTTCTATTTATTTAAGCTTAGGTCATGCATGCGCACCAACAAGTAATCTTCCGCACTCTGAAGTTTTGTTGTTAAATAGAATAATAGAATCTGAAAGATTGTTTTTGGAATAGTTCTGCTAGCAGTAAAAAAATATTATTTCCCCCGCTCTAGCGCGGGATTTCAGCTAGTGAATCCAAAAAGTGAAGCGGGCGACGGTGGCAGACACCATTTTCTGAAGGAAAATAAGCACAAAAATGAGTCATTCTGTGACTTTTCTGCACTAAGCTTTGAATTGTGCCAAATTAGTGACGTCATGTATCAAGAATGGTCCTCCTTTTTGCCATATTCTTTAATGATTTATCATATTCATCTACTCAACTAATGTTCTAATGTTAAAGCCAATTCCATAACCTTTTAACACGCATTCTCTGTAAGCACCAAAAAATCTTGGAAACGACATGTCTCGGATTTTGATGAAATATTCACCATAGGTGTGTCTTGGTACAAAACTAGTAAATTTGGTGTCGGAAGTTCCACACGTGCACTTGGTTGCCATGGAGACGGATCCGTTGAATTCGGCCATTTTTGGCCCATTTTGACTAAATGAAAACATGAAAATTGAGGAAATGTAAATGAATTTTTTCGGTATATAATACATTCTAATGTATAAAATCATTGGATCATATGATAACATGACCTTTTAAGGTACACAGGGCATATAATCGTTTATTCTAGAAATATTCCTCCTGTAAGAAAAATGTCATGCAAATTGACATGGTTTCTAAAAATTTGAAAAATGTGGAAATTGGAATTTTTTTTAGATCTTTGAGGCTAAATAAGAAAAATTGTCGGCGGAAATTTCCCAAATCCAAAACTTGGGAATAAGTAGTGTCATTTCATGAAAAAACATATGTGGGCTTTTGCTCCTATTTTTAGTTACACGTATCAATAAATAGATATATTCTAGAAAAATGTGAAAAATCAAATTCTGGCAAAGTTTTAATTGTCAATACTGCATAATTATAACGTATGTTGTAAAATTTGAAATTTTAATGATAAGAACTGGACATCACTAGCTGGTATGGACAACGGTTAAGGGTAATTCCCATTTCTATTTTTAGTAACAGGTGGCTAAATATAGATATGTCTCTGAATATTAGGAAAGATGGCATTTTTGTTCTAACTGGTGGCTTCATATAAAACGTCCTAACAAATATTAAGCTTTCTACAATATGCTTTCAGAATGTACATGTGTTTGTTCAAAAATTGCTACAATATTGAGGATGGACTCTTGTTTCATTTTATGGCAACAATGGTCTTAAATTAGATTACTCGACTAATTAAGAAAATGTAGATTATTGCACCTTTTCAGGCACTTTTTTGATGTAGTTGCTGCATAATAAGGAAATATTTTGTAAAATTTAGATGTAAATGACAAGATCTGGATACCATAAGGTGGTATGGATAATTGTTGAAGGGAATTCCCATTTCTGTTTTTAGTATCAGGTGGCTAAATATAGAGATGTCTCTGAATATTAGGAAAAATGGCATTTTCTTGTAATTGGAAGCTTCATATAAAACGTCCTAGCAAATATAAAGCTTTCTACAAAATGCTTTCAGAATGTACATGTGTTTGTACAATAATTTCCACAATATTGAGGATGAACTCTTGTTTCATTTCATATCAACAGTGGTCTAAAAATAGATTATTCGAATAATTGAGAAAATGTAGATTATTGCACCTTTTCAAGCACATTTTTAATGCAATTGCTGCATAATTAGGAAATAGTTTGTAAAATTTGAGATGTTAATTACAAGATCTGGACACCAATAGCTGGCCAGGTATGGATAATGGTTGAGGAGAATTCCCATTTCTATTTTTAGTAGCAGGTGGCTAAATATAGAGATGTCTCTGAATATTAGGAAAAATGGCATTTTTGTTCTAATAGGAAGCTACATATAAAAAGTCCAAACAAGTAAAAAGCTTTCTATACTATGTTTACAGAATGTACATGTGTTTGTACAATAAATGCTACAATATTGAGGATGGACTCTTGTTTCATTTCATATCAACAATGGTCTTAACATAGATTACTCGAATAATTGAGAAAATGTAAATTATTGCGCCTTTTTAGGCACTTTATAGACGCGATTGCTGCTTAATTAGGAAGCATATTGTAAAATTTGAGTTGTTAATGACAATAGCTGGACACCATTAGTAGGTGTGGACAATGGTTGAGGGGGTTTCCCGATTCTATTTTTAGTATCACATGGCGAAGTATAGATTTGTCTCTAAACATTGGGAAAAATGGCATTTTTTGCTAATTTGATTCTTCCTAGAAAATACAGCTTTCTACAATATGCCGTCGAAATGAACACTTGTTTGTACAGGAATTGCTACAATGTTTAGGATTGACCCTTTTTTTGTACCAACAATGCTCTAAAAAGATTCCTAGAAAAATCGAGAAAAAATGGGTTATTGTACCTTTTCAGGTAATGTTGGAAAGAAAAGTCAATGTTATACCGTTAGTCTGGAAATTTTTGCTGTAGATAAATTTTTAGCAAATTTGCGAGTTTATTGCATTCGCAAAAATATTTTTCTTAAAAATAAATTACAAATAAGTAAATGTTAACAAAGCAGTGGTTATTCACAAAATTTTGAAACGTAAAAATTAATAAGCACCATTTTGACCTGAATTCGCAAAATAAAATCGACGTAAAAATTTTCAGATTTACGGTAGACGTTGTGTGACTGACAAATACTTCCAAACTATTTAGTGATGTGCACACAATCTGACCGGGGCTCTCTCTTTTCTATTTATAGCACATCCACTTATATGTAGCAACTTCTCAGCAAAAGAAGAAAAATGACAAAGGATTAAAGGAGCTTCATTGATAACATATCTACAAAATATGCTGCTGTATTCAACATGTTCAATATGTCATGAGTATATAACGTTTTCCTAGTAAAATAATCATGTGACTGATAAGTATAAACTATATGTAATATCGGTAGTTACCGTTAACTAACAAGCATAAAAACAATGAAGATATTCAGTTATACTTATATTGTGATTTTTCATAGCAGTTTACATGATATATCCAAATATTAAAGAGGGCGACGGTGGCTAAAGGAAAATCAGCACAGAAATGAGTCATTTTGAGACTTTTCTGCATTAAACTTAAAAGTGTACCAAATTAATGACGTCATATATCCTGAACGACCCCCCTCCCCCTTCGTGTCATATTCTTTAATGATCTATCATATTCATCTACTCAATGATTGTTAAAGCCAATTTCACAAGTTTTTTTTAGAACATTAAATTTTTAGAGCACAATAAAGCTGAAACCGTACCTTCTTATAATAGAGATAAGAGGACATCAACAGTCATGAGAGTAACCCTGTAACAGATCAGTGAAATGGCATTTTAACAAGGTTTTGTTATTAGAGATTAGATTCCCTAGTTTCTCCTCTTGTTAAAGAGAAAATCCCTATCTCTGGTACATGTATTAACAAAAATCCTTAGATACTCTGTGACAATTTTGACAAAAAAAGACAAACGGTTCTTGAAATATGGTGACTATAAAAAAAATGCAAACCACAGAAACTGCCATATAGAATACGCTCTTTGAGTCTTCGTCTAAAAAAAAATTAAAGTCTTTGGACAAAATAAACTTGTAGATGAAAATACAGGTACATTGTCAAAGACTAGAATTAGGACAATCATGAATTAGTATACAGAACAATTGAAAAGATTTTTTAAATTTTTCCTACAAATGGCCTAAATATCTATATTTTGCCACGTGATACTAAAAATAGTAATAGGAACCCCCCTCAACTTTTTTCCACACTAGCTAGTTGTGGCCAGCTACTGTAATTAACATCTCAAAATTTACAATATACTTCCTAATTATGCAAGTACGACATCTAAAAAGTGCCAGGAAAAGTGCAATAATCTACATTTTCTCGATATTCCAGGAATCTATAATCAGACCATTGTTGCTTTAAAAAGAAACAAGAGTTCATCTTAATATTGTAGCAATTATTGTACAAACAAGTGTTCATTCTGTATGCATTTTGTAGAAAGCATTATATTTGTAAAGACATTTTGTACGAAGATTCAAATTAGCATAAAACTGCAATTTTCCCTAATATTTAGAGTATTTCATATCATTACGCCACGTGATACTAAAAATTGAAATGGGAAACCCCCTCAACCATTGTCAACACCTGCTAAAGGTGTCAAGCTATTGTCATTAACATCTCAAATTTTACAATATACTTCCTAAGTAATCAGCAATGACATCTATAAAGTGCTTAAAAAGGTGCAGTAATGTATATTTTCTCCATTATTCGAATAATCTATTTCTAGGCCATTGTTGATATGAAATGAAACAAGAGTTCATCCAAAATATTGTGGAAATTATTGTACAAACACATGTACATTCTGAAAGCATATTGTAGAAAGCTTTATATTTGTTAAGACTTTTTATATGAAGCTTCAAATTAGAACAAAAATGCCATTTTTCCTAATATTCAGACATATCTATATTTAGCCACTTGATACTAAAAATAGAAATGGGAATTACCCTCAACCGTTGTCCATACCAGCTAGTGGTGTCCAGCCCTTGTCGTTAAAATCTCAATTTTTATAACATGCGTTCTAATTTGCAGTAATGACAATTAAAACTTTGCTAAAATATGATTTTTCACATTTTTCTAAAATATATCTATTTATAGATACATGTTACTAAAAATAGGAGCAAAAGCCCACTTATGTTTTTTCATGAAATGACACTACCTTTTCCCAAGTTTAATAACACACATAAGATTTGGGAAATTTACGCCGACAACTTTTCTTATTTAGCCTCAAAGATCTCAAAAAATTCCAATTTCCACATTTTTCAAATTTTTAGAAACCATGTCAGCTTGCATGACCTTTTTCTTACAGGAAGAATATTTCTAAAATAAACGATTATATGCCCTGTGTACCTTAAAAGGTCATGTTATCATATGATCCAATGATTTTTGTTAGAGTGTATTAGATACCGATAATAACTCATTTACATTTCCTCAATTTTCATGTTTTCATTTAGTCAAAATTGGCTAAAAATGGCCGAATTCAAGGGATCCGTCTCCATGGCAACCAAGTGCACGTTTGGAACTTCCGACACCATATTTACTAGTTTTGTACCAAGACACACCTATGGTAAAAATTTCATCAAAATCCGAGACATGTCGTTTCCAAGCCCTATAGTAAATTCGTTGGTGCCTACAGAGAATGCGTATTAAGAACATCAAATGCCAAACAACAAAGCCCAAACCGTACCTTCCTCTTTGATTATGATTTCTTTAGAAACATTTTAGTAGTATCTGTTGATCAGCATAATTTTTATTGTGCTGAACCAGCCAAAATATGATACTTGCTTAATGATAACACGTACGATTTTAGTCTAAAAAATATTTTACATGTGCCTTATCACGGCATATAACTCGTGACTGTCATTAAAAGAAACAAAACTTTATTTAGACTATGACGTAAAACCACTATTCTCTATTCCTGGAAATAACACTAAGTTTCTGGAAGTTTGGAACAGAAAAGTCACCGTGAAATTTGGAAATATGTTTACTGGGTTCGTCATGAGGAGTCCGTCCATTGATTGGTGGAGTCTGGACAAGCCGTACAACAAACCAGAATACGTGAATAAATATTCAGTGTTTTTAGACAGACTTAACATATATTCGTATTGATAATGATGCTACTGCTAATAAGTAAATAAATGTATAAATAAGTAAATAAACAGAGGTTCATACTTTTATCTAAAAAAAAATCAATTTCTTTTTTTCTAGGTTTCCATGATGGCATTAAATCAGCATGGGCAACTTCTTTGGGCAATCGATTTCTTTACAAACAATACAAATGCAATTATTGAAAACTGGATGACGAAGGATAGTGTTCTACCGAACGAGTTCATAAATTCATCATCAAAAGAAAATTTGAATATTTCTATCAAGTAAGCCGGAATTTTTTTCCGATGCAGATTAGATAAAAACGTAAATGTTAAGATAAATAATTTAGTCAAGGAACTTCTACAGACATTTTGTTTCTGTTCTGTGGAATAATTATGTTCCGGATAAACAATTTGTAAATTCTGTGGTTAACCTTTGTCTCAAACAAGAAAGAGGAATGTATGATTTGGGCTTTATTGTGTTCTAAAGATTTCATGTTCTTAAAAAGTTATGAAATTGGCTATAACATGAGTTATGTAGATGAATATGATAAATCTTTCAATAATATGGCACAAAGGAGGACCATTCTAGAAATGTAACGTCATTAATTTGGTGTATTTCTAAGTTTTATGAAAATAATGCCTATTTTCTTTAGAAAATAGTGTCTGCTACCATCGCCAACTTAAGTATTTTGATATATTGTGTAATATGCTTTGAAAATTCATATATCTCAAAATCTTTGTGGGCGAAGCCTGCAGTGTTTTTTTTTCTGAAAGAAAATTCGACGATAAATTGATGTCAATTTTTAAAGAAAATACAGGAAATTGCAGAAGTTCATGACGTCACAATTAGCATTTAGGAAGTCATATTGAAGAAATGATTTGCATATTTTATTTTACTGCATGGAAGTTCAATAATTCAGACAGGATGAATTTTATTTTCTTAAATCAATTCTAAATTAAATAAAAGTTCAGGGCAGGATTTGTATTGAAACCGTACCTTGTTCTTTGAATATATTAAACAATTTTTCATTCTAGTGCATATATATCTTGCTCGACACTTGATTTATAAAATGGTATAACTATCACCAGAGGGCACTCTGCTTCAGTATACAAAGCAAGAGCACTGTTGTGTGTAGCCGCAATGGTCTTATTTCAGTCAAACTGCAAAAATAATTTAGATGTTAAAATTAATGTTGTTTGAAGTTAAATACAATGCAATATGTAATATTTTTTGCCAAGTCCAGAAATTCTTATGAATATCCACGAATTTAATAACCTGGTATAACACTAATTGTGAGCATTCAGAAAAAAAGTTTTAGGAGATTTATATCATTAAATTTAGATCATAATATCTACCTTTGATTTGGTCCTTATATCATTTATCTTCTATTTAAAAATAAATAATTATTAGAAAAAAAGAAAAGAAAATGAATTAATTTAAAAAATTGCAAAGTAATAAATTAAATTTAATAAAATTATATTGATCGTAATTAATGCCAATTTCTTATGATTAAACAGCGCTAAGAAAAATGAAATTCTAATAAGTGAAGCAAAAAGTGATCGTGTGTGGTTTTATCACGGGAAAGTTAACAACGACAAAGCGAGTGTAACTGTTGTTTCTCCAAAACAGAAAGCCTTACGAGGTATGTAGATTCCTTTTTCAATAAAAAGTCTTTACCCGTTATAAAAAAGAATATTCAGATTTACAAGTATGAAAAAATATTAAAAATGTGTGACTTTACAAAGGATGATGTAAAAAAAAAAATAATTATAATAATAATTATAACAATAATAAAATAATGATAACAACTACAAGAGGCTTTATGAACCACAAGGCTCACTTGAATGACTTTAGCACTACTGTACTCTACTTGATTTTCACCCTTATAACACTTTATATGGTTCAACCCTACACCTTTGAACACATCATTAATATGCTTCCAAGTAAGCTATAATTTTCTGGCATAATAGTTCTTGATATTTCTTATTGTGACCCCACCCTATACCGGGGGGGGGGGGCATGATGTGAACAATTTATAATATACACTAGCCAAGGATGCTCCCATTTAAGTTTTAGTTTTTTTCTTGTCCAGCGGTTCTTGGGAAGAAAAATTGAGAGATTTTTCCTGTATTTTTAGCTCTTCTGAGCCAAAGGCTCAAAGAGCTAATGCTATGGCCATTTGTGCGGTGTGCGTAAACTTTTTAGAATATGGGCCATAACTCAAGAACCCCTTGGCCAATCAGTACCAAATTTGTTACAGGGTATTCTTGGCCCAAGGGCTACCATTTGTACTAAAATAAGGGTTGGGACCCTTAAATAAGGGGAGATAATCAGGAAAACAAAACCGAAAGTACTGGTTGCTAAAAAATCTTCTTCTCCATAACCACCAGGCAGATTTTTACCAAACTTACATACAAGGATCAAGATATGTCGAAGATTAAAATTTGCACGGGGAATTACCCTGGGGCAAAGGGCGTGGTCTCAAGGTCACTTCAAAGTTGACCTAAATTTACAATTAATAAAAACGTGTATATTTTGCTTACTTTAAGGACTAGGATCATCAAATCTTGTAAGTTGATGCATCTTGCGACTTCACATCATGTTAACTCAAAAGTACGTCATGGTGACGTATATTTTAAATTTTGCGGGGATTTGTATTCAAATTGATTTGAAGGCATATTTTGGACACTTTAAGGCCTATGATCATCAAACTTTGTCAGTTGATGCATCTTGGGTCCTCGAACAATGTCAACTTAAAAGTAGGTCACTGTGACCTACTTTTTGAACTGTATGACTTATCCTTTTAAAAACATTAAATCCCATTATTTTAGACACTGGAAGGTTAAGAATCATCAAATCTTGTACTTTAATGCATCTTAGGACCTTAAAACATATTTATGAAAAAGTAGGTCACTGTGACCTACTTTTTTAATTTTGCCGACATTTGTTTTCAAATTGATTAAAACGCATATTTTGATTACCTTCAGACCTACGATCATCAAACTTGGTCAGTAGATGCATCTTGGGTCTTTGAAAAATGTCGACCAAAATGTAGGTCACGATAACCTACTTTTGACATTTTATGGCTATATTTGAGTATCTTAGGTATTTATTGTCTTAGAATCATCAAACTTTGTGAGTGGATGCATATTTGGTTTTCGGAGAGTGACGACCAAAAAGTAAGTCATGGTGACCTACTTTTGACATTTTATGGCTTTATTTAAGTATCTCTGGTACTTATTAGCTTAGCATCATCAAAATTTGTGAGTTGATGCATCTTGGGTTTTCAGAGAGTGACGATTAAAAAGTAGGTCATGATGACCTACTTTTGACATTTTGGGGCTATAATTAAGTATCTCTGGTACTTATTGACCTAAAATCATCAAACTTTGTCAGATGATGCATCTTGGGTTTTCGGAGGATGTCGACCAAAAAGTAGGTCACGGTCACCTACTTTTGAATATCTCAGGTACTTATTTAATTAGAATCATCAGTCTTTGTCAATTAATGTATCTTGAGTCCTCAGAAAATTTCAATCAAAAGGTAGGTCACTGTGGCCTACTTATGGTATTCTATAATAAAATTATGATATCTTCAGTCTTAACTGGCTAAGTATTATCAAACTTTGTAAGTTGATGCATTTTGGGTCTTATGATACTAATAGAGTTGGAGGCTTCTAATAGAAGTGATAGATTGTACAATTTATCAGAAGAGCGATTCAAGGCCCTTGGGCCTCTTGTTCAATGTAAAACCTTGATTCCCTATTGTAGCCCAAGTGTATTGAACAATTCTGTCATAGAAGTGACAGTTGTTCTGGCCCTGTGGTTTTTGGGAGAAAGATTTTTAATTTTTTCCGTATTGATTTCAATTTTAATCTTCGATTCCCTATTGTGGTCCGGCTCTACCCCCGGTGCCATGATTTGAACAATCTAGGTTCTACAATAGCTACGGAAGCTTCCAAATAAGTTTTTTTTTCTAGCCAAGTGGTTCTTTTTTGTTTTCTCTTAACTTTCCAAGTTTAACTTGAATTAGATAATGACAAAAGAGACAGAATTATTTTTTTCTTTTTAGAAATAAACTTAAAATAAGTCGTTCTGTAGAAAGTATTACTCAACAATTTATTGTTTATAAAATATTTATAATATATATGTTCCAGGATCTCATTTTTTTGGGGGGGGGGAATTTTTGCATTACCATATCTTTGATAAAATACTGAAACAAAGTAACACAATATTAAAATCTCACAGAATAAATATGTGTGTTGTAAAAACCTTGCAAAAGAGGGCAGAAAAAAAATTATGAAAAAAAGACTGGTAACTTGAACTTCAGATAGAAAATTGATTGAGCCAGCAATATCCTTTGATTATAAAAGTGAAAATATGACATCTGTACGTTATTTTTTTGCATGTCTAGTCTTCTACAATAAAATGATTGATGATAAAAGTAAACATCTTGTGTGTAGCTGGGATAAAGAGAAGGGCAAACATTTTCTAGCTTTAGAGAAGGTGAGTTTTTTTATTCACATATCAAACTTCTTACTTCCGCTGATTTTTATTGAAATCTATCTGAATGCTTTTTAAAAAAGACAATTATTCAAGATATAATAACTGACTGGGTGGTTTATTTCTCAGGAAGGTATCAGATATCAGAAGTAATATGAATATATTTTTTAAAAATTGATTTTATTAAAGTTTTATTTCCCCATTCCGGGTTATATTGATTTTCTTTAAAAAAAAAAAAACTAAAGATTGACAGCAGTCATTTTTCTAAAAATAACAATGACTAGGTAAGAACTTTACCTTTTCAATATTTTTTCCAAGAAATTTAATTTATTTTTTTATACTGTTCGAAACATTCGAGATCTGTAGTGACAATATTTGCAGTGATATTAAGTTTATCGAGACCTCAGACAATTTGTCAGAATTTCGAGGTTAGCAAAATGTTATCATTTGTTCTCAACCTGTTCTCATATTCCTATGAAGTAGAACCAATCAAAAAACTTTATACAAGAAGAAAACTCTTTCTTGATTCTGAGACTCTCAGTTCAGCATTTCGACATATCTAGAAGCCCTATTCAATTAAGAATACTTTAAAATGTCAATACGATTTAAAAGTAAAAGAAACCATGGAGTCCCCCTCATTTGTTTCGTATTTGCATATTTTACTGACTATAGTCGATCAAAACGTTCTGAAGACTTCAGCTTAAAAATTTCTTACTTTTAAGTATTTATATATTCCAGTATTTTATGCGTTTCCTATAGTGTTAATATTTCCAAATTAATTTCATACATAAAAGCATGTTTAGAGTACGATTCATTTTAATCCGAGGCCATCGACAAAGCATAAATGAAGTTATAGGTTTTCTTATATCTTTGGCTACTCTCGTCAGGCAAACATCAGACATTTCTTTTTTTAAAATTTCTTTTCATAGAAAGAATGCGATTGCAGTGATGTGGTTGATGGAAATTGTACGCGATATTTTTGGAACGAAAAAGGTATATCAATATGCATTTTTGTATTAAAATGTACAATTGTATACTTCTTTTAGATCGATAATGTACATTATAATATTATTATAAATTTACCTAACAAAGACCGGTTTTTAACAAAATGAGACGAATACGCAGCAAGTCTTTCTCAATTGTGCTGAATGAACTATGTTTAATCGTGTTATTTTTACAGCTGTTTGTCCATCGGAATCGAAAATGAAATATAGCTGCTGCGAATGTAAACAAATGGTAATTATATGAAATATAAGAATATATCTTCTATTAATTTGACTATTGTAAAGTTTATGCAAATAAACTCTTTTTTATGACATATTACTTCTCCAAATAGACATTATAAACGTATGCGCTATGATTTATTACTTTCCATCAAAGACTCTAACATGTAGCAAGCCTCCTAGCAGTCATTGGTTATTGTGACGTCATAATAAGGAATGAATAATTTGCTTTTATGTACAACCTGGGTATGTTTGAATTAGCAATTTTGGTTCCCCCTTTTAATGTGTATGTAGGAACTACTTGGGTATTAACCATGCGGGTCAAATACAGAATTGGAACGTAACCTCCCGACAGAAAGGAAATAATTTATAAACTTAAGTCCATTAGGTGTTATTTACGGTAATAGGGACAAATTCACCCAGCATTGGATAAGAATAATGGAAAATATAAACAGCCAGTATCATTTGCACCACAATTAAGACATGAAAAAAGAATTCATATGAATAATTACCTCTCAAAAAGAAATAAACTAGACTCTCACAGTTAAATTTTTAAGCAATTTAAGGCCTTTGGGAGATGACTCTATGATCCCTTTCATCTTTCATCAGAACTTCGAATGAAATTAATCTTCAACAGATTGTCACATAAGTATGTTTGAATAATTAAATTTTGTTTGTATTCTAGTCTCTCAATGGTTGAATTCCAAAAACAAACGCAAATTATTCCAAATAATCTGGTTTGGTATGGGGACACCCAGGATTCATGGAAAATTCCAGATTTAATTAATGTACCTTTAACTTCAAACAGTAGCTGGATCTTACCTCATGTAAACAAACATCATGGCTGCTAGGTCTGTGTATCAGTTATTACCTCTCTTCGCTTCCCATCACTTCCGTTACTAGGGATGTATGATTGAACGGCAAATTTGAACTCATAAAAAGCAGCACAATTTTACAAGCACAGTTTTTAAATTATTTTAAAATTAAATTATATGGAATGGCTCTAATTCTTGGTCGAACTATTCGAGTATAACCTAGTTTGGGTCAGGTTACGCTTTTTTGTAATCCGCTTCGCGGATTATAAAGCGTAACCTGACTCAAAACCAGGTTATATCAAATAATGTGGCCAAGAATTAGAGTCATTCCTTAAAAGGACTCAGGCATCAAATACAACATCAAAAGTAAGACGTCATTAATTTATTTTAATTCTAAGCCATTTAATTCTAGAGGAGGGGTATGCTTTTGACGGATATAAAAGAAAAAAAGACAAGCATGCCATATATGGTTGTATAATAAATTGGAAGAAGATAATTGTAAAAAAACAGTTTATCCATGCATAACCTCTGAAAGTGTAAATGGGTGCAATTTTACTAAATTAGGGAGGGTAACCCTTGTAATTGCCTGTGGGGAGGTCTTAAAATATATATTAAAAACATAAGAAGGTAAACATTCTTTATCTTTATTGCACTTCCATATCTGTTTACAGAGGGACAGTGAAGAGAATACAGTTCATAAGGTCAGTATAAAAGAAACATAAAAGAGTTTCACTATATTTATTGAGTGCGCTTTTATTTTTCGATGCAATGTAGAGTTGCAAAGAAGTCATGTGGGGACACAGATTTTAAATTATTTTACATACCTCTAGTAATGCTTTTCTTTAAATATGTTAGCAAAATGTTATGAAGTTAGTCAGTAGCAATAAAGGTCATTAAAAAGTGCTACTTTCTGTTTTCCAGTTAGGTGTTGTAACATTAAGGAACTATAAAAGGGTATTTCTAAAATTTCACAGTAGTTTTTTCTCTTATGAGAACCTATTAAAGAATGAAAATATTTAGATTTTTGGTCCTCATCTGAGCTGAAAGCTCAAGTGAGCCTTTTCCGATCACCAATTCTCCCTCCATCTGTAAACTTATCACGTTTTTAACTTCTTCTCAAGAACCACCACAAGACCAGTTTTAACCAAACTTGGTACAAAGAATCCTTGTGTGAAATGGAGTTTAAATAGTGGAAATACAGGACCAAGCTCCTTAACAAGGGGGCATACGAATGAAAAGACAAATGTTAGGTTGGGAAATTATAAAATCTTTTCCAGAACCACCGGGACAGGAGAGGATAAACTCATTTAAAGATGAAGAAGTGCATATTTTAAATTTGTCAAATCATGATCCCGGGGGTAGAATGGGGCCACAATAAAGCGACAAGCTCGACCTGAAATGCCCAACCATTTATCTGTAAGAGCAAGTTAGAAAGAAAAAGAACATCTCCCTTAGTGGAAAATCAAGAATAGTTGACTTTTTAAGAAGATTGTGTTTCAACTCGACATTTAGATATACCGACGACGTATTCATGGTAATTTCCATTTCTATGTCTATACCATATATCCTGGTGAGCTTGAGGTAAAAGATACCACAGAGTCTGACACTCTTTTTCATACTTTGATGTTTTACTTGAAAAAGATGTTTATGGTAATCTAACAACCAAGCTCTATGATAAACGTGATAACTCGAACTTTCTTATCGTCAACTTTTCTTATTTATGCAGCAATATACCTTCATCACCTATTTCTGTTTATCGGTTTATTCGATACGCAAGAACATGCTCTGCGTATGAACAATTTCTAAAACGAGGTAAATTATTGACAAACAAGTTGATGAAACAAGAATATCATCAGTCTTGTTTAAAGTCATCATTTCGTAAGTTCTATGATACAATGATACAATGACCGTGTCAGCAAATACAATATATCATTGAGTCAAATGCTGACAGACTTTTTTATACTAATTGTGAGTCCATCATTTATACACTGAATTGACGATGTATTTACCCGTTATTTCCTGATAATGACAAGGACCATACGGCGGGTGTGACCGGTCGGCAGGGGATGCTCACTGCTCCATGGCACCTGATCACACCTCTTATGATTTGGAGATCTGTGTTTGCTCTGCTCCTATTTTGTAATGTTTTATAGACTTTGATGTTGAACTGTTCGTTATCTCCATATCCTTCATTTCAAGCACTCTCTACAAATGCAAAATGGTTCGCTTTTTATTTGCCAATCATTTTTTTTTTTACATTTCAGTGTAAATCGAATGAATTGGAGATGTGCATGGAAAATAAACTACAAGAGAAATGTAATGTAAGTTACATGTACAAAATTGAGTGCAGGTATTAAAAAAAAAATTTTCAATTTTAAAAAAACATCATAAAAACAGAAATAGATCATTATTTTCCTTGCAGCGGAGTTGATTGGGAAGTATTTACACGCCTCATTCGCCGTAGACGCAAGTGGGCGAATTAAAGACAAGGAAGATTCCAAAAAATATATAATTTCCTTAAAAAAACAAAAAAACTCTGACTTATAATTAAAATGAGGGAAAATTGTTCGCAAGTTTGAAAGGGCGAAATTGATATAAGCCGAAAATAACCCTGTACGAGGGTTGTCCCGTTAAATCGTGGACAAGTTGTCTAGTTTGAAAAATAATCATCACTGCATTCTGAAAGTTTCACTACTTTTTAGTACATATATTATAAATATACATAGCAAATTTCAAATAGATATATGCATAAATAAACAAATTGTGATATTTTATGTTATGTACTGTAGCGCCCTACGGCGCACGAATGATAACGTTGACATGTCTAAAACAGCGTCACGCTTCATGTTTGCTAAAATAAAGTTGGATAAGCCCAACTTAAATTTAGAAATTTTATTGATTTACATACGTGAGTATTTATTACCAGTTAAGGAACCAATGTGGCACACTTTTTGTTCTTTCGTATCTATTTAAAGTCTTTGAAAGTTTCATTAAAACATCCTAATCTAACTGAACTGCTCTCCGATGCGCCGTAACGTCATGAAACGTCGCCATTTTTTGTGTATTGCGTATACAACTTTTCCATATCGAATGCTCGGGAAACAGCCAAAATTTCACCAAATGCCTTGAAACTTTCAAAAAGACGATAGAATTGATTAAGGAATCGAATTAGGATAATTTTCATCCTAATCTTATGTATTGAAAACTTTTATTACGAATTAATACGTGTATATTCTCTAATACAACCTTGTTATTATTACCGTGCGCTGTAGGACCGTACCCTGTGCACCTTCAAGCATAATAAAATCTTTATTTTTGTATATATATTATCAAAAACATTATGATACACTTAAATATAATGAATAAACATTTACTGAAAATTTCAGCTTAGTGCGCTCATTACTTTTCGAGAAAAACGCTTTGTCCACGATTTTACGGGACAACCCTCGTATATAGTATACTCTTGTTCGAATTCGAAGGGATTCTCCCTTGTTATTTTATGTCTTCTTTCTAATGATTAACATGTTTAATATTATGTTTTTCTTTATTTCATAAGCCATGCTCATTTCAAATAAGTGATTTACAAACCCAAGGTAAGTCAAAAGAACGCTTTCACTAATTTCTTTTCAAATTTTGTCTTATTACATTTGCAAGATAAAAGAAGAATGGCTTTTATACCCGGTAAATGTTTTATTCAGACCAAAAAAGGTCAATTTTAAACCATTTAAAATCTTTGAAATATATTTACTTTAATTTAAAACCATAAATATTCCTTGATTTTACATATTGGTAGAGCAAATAACACTTTTTATCGGATTTTATTTGGATCAGCAATCAATAACCTAAAAATCAAGAGTAACATGTAGTTCGGTAGTCTCGTGTTGGGCTTATGGCATCCAAACCATTTTCTGTTCGCCGAAGCAATTTGAGTTTCTAATAAATTGAAATGATGTAGGCCTCGTATGTACATGCTGATGGCATACTAAACATTGTGCAAGATTATATTCAAGAAGTGGTGTGAATCAGATGTGGATACTCTAAAATTCCAAAGAACTTTTCGACAATTTAAAATCACAAGGTTTTACCAAAATCAACAGCTTTATAACGTATAACTTTTCAACTTTATAAACAACCTTTCCCCACGATAAATTAAAGTTCATGTTTTTTGATATCATTGACAGCTGCTTTTTTAAATAAAAATGGAACTCGTAAACTTTCTTAACTAGTCATTTGCAAAATTATTTTGCTTAAACACATTCTGATTGCCCTTACAAGTACTCTGACGTTGACATTAAAAAGATACCTGGGTTTCTCAATGCCAATATCTACGTAGTTTTTGTAGCCCAGAGCTTCCAACAATCTATGGGGATTCCCATGGGTACCAATTGCGCTCCGTTATAAGAAGAAATAATCTGTATTACTATGAAGCAGAATTTGTTCAAAATATTATGCGTGAAAAGAAGAAAACACTTGCTGTGGCCTCCAACTGAACATTTAGATAAACCGGTATCGACAACGTATTGTCAATTAACAAGGGTAATTTTCATTTATTTGTCGAAACATTAAGCTTGAGAAAAAGATACTACAGAGTCTGACACATCTGTTTCATATTTGGATATATAACTTGAAAAGACGTTATTGGTAATCTAACAACCAAGCTCTCTGTTAAATGTGATGACTTTAACTTTTCTAATGTCATCTGCCTTTCTTATGCAGCAATAAACCTTATCACCTGCATACGGAATTAATGTATCTCAATTGATTCTGGGAGGGATCTTTTCCGTGCCAGCACCTACTGCGACAGTTTGAAGATTACAAACAGTATTCAAGATCAAAAGTCTATAAAACTATGCAAAATAGTAGCAGAGCAAACATGGACCAATGAACTATTATTGCGTTGTGGAAGATTATTAAACCTGACCCTGAGGTCATGAAAGATCAAAAACTTTATCTGGGGCTGAATTTGGTCGAAGTAAAATAGTTCAAAATGAAAATATTACTTGATATGGCACCACCAAGGTGTTAAAATACAAAGATAAATTGACATTTTAATAAAACTTTTGCAGCGATTAAAATTTTGATTTGAATTTAAGTCTGCTTCATTCTAGAGCATAAAAGAACACTTAATATTGCCATCATCTGCAATTCACACTGCTTAAATTAGTTTAATTACTAGTAATATTTCATCATTTTAAGAACCAAATTACGGAATGAGAAGGGTTCAAAGCTTTACGCTTGAAATGCGTAGTAAAAAGGTATAACTTTGTCTGTATGTCTTATGCGTTATCTTTATGATTCAGGTACTATATATTGCTTTAAAATTTTTAGCCTGTTTTTATTTTTTCCTGTCTTTTCCTCTATCTCTTTGTTGTTAAAATATTGTAATTGAAATCATTTCATATTCAGTTTATACCTGATAATGACCTCCAAGTATAAATATTATTTCCAGTTTATGGAGAATTTGCCAAAAAAATAAAAACGTAATGAAAGAAAAAAGCAAAAATGGCCAAAAGGTCTCATGAAAAAGCTAATCACCCACAATTCAGTGTAGGAGATACTGTTTATTTGTACACATTTGTTGTGACCCCAGGGAATTGCGCCAAATTTCTTAGATCATGGATGGGTTCCTACCTTGTATCCGAGAAAATTTCCGAGTGAAAGGCATTAAAGAATAGAATTCATATTCAGAGCTTAAAGAGGGGGGACTTGCGGTTTGATGAGCTAAACGAAGCCCCTCCTGACAATATTGATGCCATTGAACCTGCCATTTTAGGGGATTATGAAATCCCAGATCAGAAAGATCAACCTGACATTGTGACAGAAAATGAAAAAGATGTTCAGATTTAAAAATTAAAGAAAATTATCAAGAAAAGAAATTTGAATGGAAAAGAACAATATTGTGTGAAGAGGCTATGATTTGATAGCAAATACAATCCATGGGTAGATTTTGACGACTTAACGCCAGATTGTTGAAAATTTGTCAGGAAAACCTCAGAAAAACGAACATCCCTTTGTTAAAACAAACGGCATTATTTCACTTTAGCATGGTAGCATAGTGTATTATTTGTTTGTAGCATCTGTATTTTTCAAATATACTTTTTTTTAATTTTACTTTTAGAAGACTACATTTTATTTTTCACGGTGCATATCTAAAACCACGAATAGTTTTCATAATTTCTTATTTTCAAATAAACAAGTGAAATCAGTTTTATGAGTTTGCACATAATTGTGGAATAAATAATGTTTGTTTTCACATTTTATTTTTTGTTTTGCATGTATTATATCCGCATTGTTTGACTTTTTTGTAATTTTGTAAACTAGACTTATGTACAATATACCTAGTAGATTTGTCAGTTCATTGTAAAACAACGGGTCATGATTCACGTTTCTAAGAAATACATGTTAATGCCCAGTCTTATAATCAATTACAATTTCGAAGTCGGGTTACATATCTCTAAGTTTTCCCAATTGTTAATTTATAAGTATAATTATGTATCACATATGCAGTTGTAAAATAATGGAAATATTACATTGTTTTAAATTTAATTTTAATAACACAAATCTTTAATGCTGGTCATTATTATGAATTGTTTAATATGTAAATTAATTTCAATATCACTGAATTTTGGTACCCTTCGGTTTCATTGTGTATAGAACGATGTTGTTGTTCTTGTTTTTGTTTTCACACTATTTTGTTCACCATTATACCAATTTATTAAATACAGAGAAATGTAGTGGAACCATTTTTGATTGAGCCGAGGGTAATTCAGAGTGATTTTGTGTATTTTACTTTTACTTTTATGTTTCAGCATCTCTGTTGTATTTATCAATTTTGACATCTCTCCCCCTCCCGTGCCACAGTATCAACAAGAAAACATTGATGTAACCATCAATTGTCGCCCGGGAAATAAATAAAGTAATTAATGGAGATGATTCTTGATCATCACACCGCTTTGATATGTGTGAAAAAGACATGCGTCTAAATGATGGAGACGATAGTTGAGAATATTTTGAAATCTTATAGTCGGATAAAAATCGAACAAAAACGATAACCTTTTTAAACTTTATCAATTTCTCAAGTAAATGTTGGCTACATAAAATATAAATTGAAACTAGACTCATGTATCACCTATTTTCAAAAATGTATTTCACCTTAAGAATATAAAACACGAACTGTGTACAGTACGTTTTTATGCGATAAGTAAAATTCGATGTTCTAAAAAAAAAAGAGGACCTGTCGTTTTTTCGATCGTAAATGATAAGCAACTTTATATATTTAATATCGAAAACATATATATTTTTATCCTGCAACCATCCCTTGCATTGACATAATAAAGGTAACCGAATAAACCAAAGCTTTATCCGGTGCCCTAATAAGGTCTCGTCCTTCAGGCTGCAATGACAGTATTGTTATATGTTTAGTGCATAGATAAAAGCTTGGGAATTTATTGTCCTGAGAATTCTGCTGAAATTTATGTCGACCATTCTTTATTTTGATGTTGCATTTGAGTTCTGTATATTTTAAATGGTTATCTCTATAGATGAGATGTCGTGGTTTTTTATGACCCATTATTTAAGGTAGGATTCTTCTCTGGTTTCTGACTAGATGGAATATTCAAAGTTCTTTTTTTGATATGTCTTATATATTTAGACGTAAGAGATTTAAAAGACCATATTTTTCTTTCTTCATCACAATTATACAACTTAAAATAGAAATTGAAAACTAGCGGGGACTATATTTTTGGCGGAATGGTGGCGTATGAAAATATCTTCTTTTCTGCCGCTCAAAATTATTATAGAACATTGAATTTAGTTATAATTTTATCGCAATCAAAGACTATACGAAATTTTCAAATGTAAGTTTAATTAATAATAAGGTTTCAAATAAGTTTCAAAATATATCAAATAAATAAGATTTTTCATAAATACCAGAATTATGATGGCTTTTAAATGCTTCAAATCTAAGTACAGATTTGAGTCAAGAACCCGTAAAAAGTGTTATTTCTCTCTCTTAGTAAACGATCAAGGCTTTTAGTTTTTGTATATTTTGTACCTTAATGTGACAACTTTACTATATGTGAAAATTAGAAAAAGTTAAAAATAGGAAGCATATAAAATTACTAATAAATCCTAAAAAATTAAGAAAACTAAAGGAAATTCGGATAAGCAAATATCCTTTTATTTAAATTATCCATATCAATTTGGTAATATCATCTAATAGGCCCTATATGGTGGTATCTTTTTATGCAAAAAGAAAAAACATTCAATCTTCTGAATTACAAGTAGGGAACGCGTGATTGGCAACAGTAACTTTTTATTCTTAATGTCCAGGAAAAAGGTAATGACCTTGACCTGACCTTCCCTCTAATATTAAACGGTCAAATTTAATCTCACTGATATCATCACTTAGTGATATTGTCCTCTTGATTCTGTGAAAAGTGAGAAGAATCCTACCTTAAGAGCTTCACTTTATCATGTCAAAGACACGTCTATCTACTTATCAGTTGAAAAATCGTTTAAAAATCATTTACTAGTATATAAAATTTTTATTAAAATTTTCAATCTGTTATATCTTAATATTGTAAATTTGTTTTAATTATGTGAAAAATTGCTTTAAAACAGTTAATACCATGACATAAATATCGTTGACAGGTAATGTTAACTTCTTCGACAAGTTTTATTAAATATATTTTAATATCTTTTGTTTAAATCGGTTAAATTAAAGATTGGATGTTTATTCTTGAAAAACAAAACATGAAACTCAATGACGATTTTTTAGCATGGAACTTCATTTCAGTACGTCGCTAACTTCAAGGAAGAAAAGATAATTTGTGGAATTGATTTGACAAGTATAACAAACAAAGCAACCAAAATAGAGATGATCATTACAGACAGCGATGGGGAGACTTTCCCTGTAAGAATTTGTTTTGTTTTCAAGACTACACTCCCGTTTTATCCTTAAGATTATGTTACTTCCACTTACGCAGATAATTATCTTTTAAAAGAATAAAAGTAAATATAATGAATAATCATTTGATTTAAGAATGACATAATTTTTTTTTATTTACTTTTTGTTGATATCTTGAAATTTGAAAAATCCTTATCTGTTAATAATTTCTGTAGTAGTGGAAATGTTTCCTGTTTTATTCAAGAGGTTATAAAATAATGAATTAAACTCGTTTCAGATTGACCTTTCCAATGACCTTGATATGACATGGTTTGAAACCTGCTATCGAGCTCAGAATTTGACTTTTAACGTGGGCGTGAATCTAAATGGGGAAAGATTAACTTTGTATGAACAAGCAGGTAAATCTAATGCAAATAAAGCAAAGCTTATAATATCTCTATATTCCAATTATCAAATAATATTTATTATCCATATTTATTTTGCTTATAAAATGTGTGGAAAATTACTACATTTAAGATATATCATATCACGGAAAAGTTATCAAAAGGTCAAATAGTGCGTTTTTGACGTCACAAACGTTGTAATCCGTGAAAGGTCATAAGCGAAAATCAAACTTCACGCTCACAATAACAGAAAATCAGAATGTATATAATGGCTTAACAATTATAATGGAAAACGCCCGTCGGCATTTGACCTAATGATAAATTGTATTTGCTAACAAGGTCATTGTATCGACCATACAATTTAAGTTAATGATAACTTTAACGAGACTACTGATATTCTTATTCCATCACTTTGTTTGTCAATCACTTACCTCGTTTTAAAAATTGTTCGCACGTTGAGCATCCTTTTACAAATCAAACTAAAGATACATGTATATATTTATACCGAATGCAGGTATATTGTTGCATAAGTAAGAGAATTGAAGATTGAAAAGTCGTCATGATTGTAAAAAAGCTTGGCTGTAAGATAACTTTTAACGTCTTTTTAAGTAAAATATCTAAATGTGAAACAAATTTGTCAGACTCTGCGGTATCTTTTATTTCAAGCTAACTGGGATACATTGTATCGACATAAGAATGGAAATAACCATTGTTAATTGCCAATAAGTAATTGATATTTCTAAGTGTCAAGTTGTCGGAAGCAATTTTTTTCTTCTTTTGGACCAATTCTGCTTCACATGAATACAAAAATAGGTCTGCAAATAAAGAGGCTCGATTGGTACCCATGGGAATTCCAATAGACTGTTGAAAAACCTGGTCTCCAAAAACTGATTCTGCATTAGCGTCAAATTTATGGTTAAAGTCATACATAGCGTATTTTCTAGACTAATTAGAAATAAAAAGATCTTTCTATTTGTTTTGTTACTTCATAAAAGATAGGACTTTCCTGTAAATTACACTATTTAAATCAATCGCGTTTCATAGATATCCGAGATTTAAAACATCAACCGATTTTTTTTTCCGACTCGGCATTAAATATCAAACACAGTGCCCTCTAACTATAGAAACGTGGGAATATTCAAGTTCCAAATCGTTTAAAAAACTAATTTGAACGTAAATTAGCAAATATCATGTTAATCAACTTGATATCGTAGTTTTATTTTTTTAGCTCAGATACGCCATATTTAGCTTTAAAAGAAGTTGGTAAATCTATCAGACATAACATGATCTTAACTGATCATATATCTGAACAGATATCTGAGTAAATGATCATAAAATTCATCATAACATTACTGTTATATTTTAGAGGACATGTGAATCTTAAATGCAGCTTTATCAAATTTCTAAATTGCATCATTTTTAATGTAAAATTTCACGTTTAATTTTTCATTAAATGTTCTAAATTAACACCTCTTTTTCAAAAACAAGGGAAAGTCGCTTTCTGTCTGATTTTTTTTAACACAATTGCCACATGTCTACTGAAACATTCCTCATATGAAATGTATACCGATATTCCTTTTTGTTCATCAAGTGGCTGTGCATGGTTTGGGATGTTATACCCTTTATTTAAAAAACCTCAAAGAAAAAGTCCAAAGGTTTCAAATCTAGTTAATGTTGAAAACCGCCCCATCCCCCTGGTTCCGAGAATATGGTTAATATTTTCTTTAAATGTCGGTGGATTTCTGCGATTTAAAATTATCTGATGATATGATATATATACTGCATATAGATTCATACAATTTAAATATCCGGTTTTACAGACAAAGAGGAACCCAAGAAAAGTAAGTGGGAATTTCTGAACGACTACCCACCGGAAGAAGTGCTAAACATCATGAGACCAGTGCTGCAAAAAGCTAGGTCTGCAGGAGAGGTGGCAGTTCAGAACCTCTCGTCAAGTATCCGTAAGAAAGAGAGTGCAACTGACTTCCGGAAGTCATCAAAAGGAATAGGAATTCTGGGAGGTTGTCTTCTTGGATTAGTTTTCATGATTATCTTCGTGTCTGATGTATTCATTATCCAAGCTCACTTGAAAGCCATGTATCGAAATATTTTTAATCTGTTTAGACCATCGCCAAGGGTGCGCGTTAATACACAAATTGATTGATCAATTTTTATTTGGAGAAATGTCTTTCAAAATTTTATTTGTCAGACAAAACGAGGAATGTACATAAAATTTTTTAGTGGAAACGTTTTTATTAATATAATTTTACAATATAATTAAGCATAACATGTGAAAGTTAACTAATATTTTGAAGTGGTTTACAATGTAGACCTTTGCGTTAAGAAAACTTCCCAGAGGCTTGCCAGAAGTTAAGTCATTAATTGAATTGATTGTTTGAATGAAGGAAGCGATATGTTTCAAAATTATGTTTGTTTTGTTGGCCTTTGGATGTAAGATGGAGAAGAGATGTGATTTACAGAACACGAGTTTATTTCACTTCAATACAGTTAACTTTCAGACTGTTTAAAAAATTTGAAGGTTGTAATTGTATCAATTGGTGCGAGAAATTTCGTTCTTAACATACTGCATTATCAATCCAGACCAACATAAGAGGAGTGATCAAAAAGTTTGCGATTTAATTGAATAACTTCCATTTAAGAAATGATTTAGGGTTAAATTTATTTTTTAAGTAGTCCATTCCGATTTCATTGCGAAAAGGGAACCGTTCGGCCATGTGCGAATTACGTGATCTTGGCGGCCACGTGACATGCTCCGTAGCGTTCTGTCACAGAAGCTTAAAATCTTTCGACTCATTTATCTCTTACCAGGTGCAAGTTATATTTTAAAACAAAAATTTCACATTTGTAAGAAATGGCCAAATCTCGGCAACAGTGTGGGTGGATAAGGATATCCTTTTCTAGAATGAGCATGGTGACCATCATAAACGTAGTCTTCTGTTTTTGACTATAGTTTTTTTCAATGTGGTTAAAGTACTGGTGCCTCCATTTTACCATATCTAATAATAGTAATAACATACAATGATTGATGATACTTCCATGATGTCTTAGGGGTGTTCAGAAGGATAGTTCCATGGTAATTTTTTTTTTTGAAAATGTCAAAGTAATATTTCCCTAAACAGATGAATTTCTCAGTCTGACAAAGTCAGATGATCGTGCTTTAGGTTTTCACCAATTCATTTCTAGCAGAAAGTTATTTGGTTTTTCGTATAGAAAATACATATAAACATCTTTAAAGGAACCAAATAACAGAAATCTGGTCATTTTGTGTGAAAATTTATATGGGATTATTCACTGATGTTTCTTTACTGCTTATCTTGCATCAGACAAAACTGATGGGCTTATGTATAAGTAAGATTAATCATTTTTCAAAAGAATAGGTTTATCATATTGAAATTTTTCACTGACTTGATAAATTTTGCATGATATTTGAAAGGATTTATTGTCTTTGTGCTCATTATACTAGTATGCCCTGATATTATCTATTTTAATACCTCCCCTCCCAGTGTTGATTCAACAAAAACCATTTAAAACTTTATCAGAGGCAAGAATGAACTTCGTGAACATGAAAATTTCAGGACGTAAATTAGGGTGATAATCTTGTGGGTTGTTTTGGTAAGAGGAAAATCTATAATTTATACATCATGCACATGGCTAAAGGTTTCCATGACTAGAGAATGTACGCTGTATAAAGATAAACAATTCCATGTATAACTCTTCATAAAAATTTCAATACCTTTAAATGTGTAAAATTCAAATGAACATGTACTTTTCTATCAACCTAAAAATTGAACGGTACTCTTAAAGGACATTTGAAATTAATCTTTGCTCGAATAAATGCATATGGTTTTTAACTTACAAACTAATTGGATTTTAGCCTATTATCTTTAAAAATTACCCGGGAGAATAGACGATCATTAATAGTTATATCATGGGAAACGCCTGATATTGTTTACTGTTCAAGGATATCCTGGTGCTTTACAAAAGATAATTAGACTGCTTCCTGATGGATGACCTTAAGCTGGTAAAAGGTGTGCAATAAAAGAAAAAAGCACTTTGATTAGAGCACCAGAATTTGTCTCACAGGTAAAAAGAACTCTGATCAATAGTATAAAATTATCAAGCTCATTTAAAATATCATCACTTAAAAATTGTTAATATGATTTGCCCAATCCTTATTCGATGACTTTGCTTGATAACTTTTTTGTCAGCCAATTAGAGAAAAACAAACGTACAAGCATTCATGCTAAATAAATGTGTCTATATCATACTGTCTATACTCTTTTACGTTATGTTTATATAAACGTATGTACTTAGTTT
Organism: Saccostrea glomerata; assembly: GCA_003671525.1. NCBI lineage: Eukaryota > Metazoa > Mollusca > Bivalvia > Ostreida > Ostreidae > Saccostrea > Saccostrea glomerata. The sequence goes on along the minus strand of PRKT01000043.1, from coordinate 1,047,313 downwards.
CAATTTTTCTTAAAAAAACATATAAAAGTTGAAGCTATTTTAATCATTTAGACCATGTAACACATTGGCTGTACATATTAACCTCTCGTTATTTGATTTATAAAGCAAAAATTAGAGCAAGAAAACTGAGGGGAAAAAGATACGGTCATTATGAGAGAGGAATATTAGTCTCCAGACTAGTATCAAAGAAAATGAATTTTAGAAATTAGATTTTCTTCCACTGACTACCGGAGGTATGAAGACACATTGAAAATAGTGATAGCTTATCTACTTGTGATGAATTGCCCTGTCAACATCTGTTCTTAAGATAAGGTAACACCTTTTTTTTTTAATCTTTAAATCAGAAAATTGACCACAACTTAGAACCGGATGTGATCTTTTGAATTGTTCTTTTGGCGAAAGAAATCATAACAATGCCAATTACACTCAATATTTTTTTTAAATCCACATTTATTTTTTAGATAGCTCGGGCACAAAATGTGGGAAAATATTAAGGATAGAGAACATAAGAATCACAATAAGGTCCACTCTTAACGTAAAAAGACTAAGAATTTTCAAAAATATTTCAGTCAACTTTCGACTTAACAATTAATTTCAATAGCAATCATTGACATTGTATCGACAATAGAATTTGTAAATAATGCATTTAAGGGGGCCGACTGTGGTTTTATTGTGTGAAAACTACAATAGCGAAACTATTCATTTTTAAACATATATAACTTACACTAACTTTAGTGTACATGCAAAGTTTGGGGAAGATCTACCGCTCAGGTAATTTTAAGGGACCGACTCAAAATACAGGTACATTTACTATAGGATTACATGGGAAAGTGCCAATTTTTCGCACTTTAAAGCAATTATACAAATCATTCAGTAGACTTTTTGCTCAAACTATCTTATATGATGAGTTTTTACACAAAGGATTTACACAAAAAATTATAGATATGAGGGAGGGATTATCAAATTTTTATGTTTTAAATTTCAAGAGAATATATTAGTTAATTTTCCTTTTACAGCATTTTTTATTACACCATCTTTAAGAGAGTCGCGTTATCTAACGTCGAAAACACACTATTACGACGCGAATCTACCTTTCAGTTTAAAAATCATTTTAAAATCAGTTATTAAAAATTATAATAATTTTTTTCGAACCTTAATTTCTTAATTTTGTTTAGTTTTATTTATTAACTGAAAAAAGTTGCTTTAAAACAGTAAATAAGCTTTATTTTAATGTTCATCAAGTGGCTGTGCATGGTTTGGGATGTTATACCCTTTATTTAAAAAACCTCAAAGAAAAAGTCCAAAGGTTTCAAATCTAGTTAATGTTGAGGCAATACTCTTTCCGATCCGTAAGATTATTAATCTATCCCAAAGTGTTTTCTCCAACTGGTTTAAAACAGCAGAGGTGTGAGGTGTTTCTCCATCCTGTGAAACCAAACAGTTTGCAGGTTATCATATTTCCTATACAAGGAAGACAGGAATTCGGTTCCTAATAAGCGGAGGTAGCGCTCTGAGTAACTGTAGTCGTTTCACCATTTTCTTCAAAATAAGATGAGTGCAATAGCTCATTTACTACTAAATGCAGCCCATGCTGCCACTTTTTGTGAATGAAGATGTCATTCTTTGTGAAAATCTAACTTTTCTGTATCGCACATTTTGCTTATTTACTCTACATACTAAGCAAAAATGTGCCTCATTTGAGAACCAAAGGTTTTGGAAAACGTCATTCCATCTTGCGAATTAAAATCGGTGTTGGTTAGTAGTATCTGATTCCTTAAGGTGTTGCTTTATTGAAAGCTTGTAAGGTGTCAACTTCATGTCATATTTCAATGTCCTATACAAACTGAAATTACTGGTGTTTTTAGCATGAATTTCAATAAACACCTGTCCTACGCTTTTCTAAGGAGTTTCTATATCGATGAATTGCAGAAACGTCTCGTGTATATATACATTCATCAATATATTTTACACCTGATTGAAAAATATATTGGGTCATTCATCGGTTGTATAGCTGATCCTTGGGACATTATTCACACGTTGAAACTCTATTTTGTATACATTGTACTATACACCTTAGCTGGGTTCCAAACGTACCCTTGTCGGGATGTTAATTGAAGCTCGAAAAATAAATGACTAAATATTTAAAGGCTTATATAGAAATATAAGTATAAATTTAATAAAAACGCTGCAGTTACAAACGGATGATATTGGTACCTTTAATTCAAGACTAAGATATATATAAAGTTTTTAAAATATTGTAACATAACTTAATGGTAAAATGTCGAAAAAGACATCTTTCTTCGGGACAAAAAATCTTTCTTTCATCGATTTTAATTTTTATGAAAAGGATATAAGTTTATCTTAAGCTAATATAATACATGTACAATACGAATGTCACATGAATAATGTTTTTAAGCATGTACATGCATAAATTATCTATTCAACTCATTCTCGAAAGGAGTGGGGTAATTATAGAGAGCTCATGTAAAATCAAAATTTATTGCCTGATTTTATATTTAAGTGCTAGTACAATAAAATCTGTAATGGTTTTAAAATTCATTCTAGTTTTTTTATTTTTCCAATATGCTTGGTTTGGGAGTGAACTTATTAAGAATAGTATCCCGATTCGAAACATGAAATTTACATGTGCTATTGCATCTAACATTATTGTTTAACATAAAACGTATTACAGAAATATCATTTTTATTGAATAGTATCCTTTGGCCAATTGAATTGATCATGAATTTTCCATTATCGACATCATTTACTCAGCTTATATCCTTTTACATCTATTGTGATTATTCTGGGGGGAAAGTTTTGTGAAAAAAATTGTGTCCTAATGCTTCGATCTGTTACACAAAACGCAGCTTAAATATTAAGTTTGATATTTTAGACATAGTTCTGGTCAATTTTAAACAGGTAGAGCTGAAAAAAAAAACTAGGAAATCTCCAATACCTGGAAATCAAAACTTTTATATTTTCTATTAGATAGGCAGAGACATTCATGACACAGAGACTTTACGGGTTCTCGTCTCGATAGACTTCCATTCCATTGTAATTTAAATAAAACCCGTCGTAACAATTTCTTCATCCAAGTCGAATTGAAATAGATATTATTTTATGTGTGGTATTTGACTTAATGATTATTTACATCTATACTAGTTTTAATAAAAAATTATAATTTTAAAAACAAATTGGACAGAGAAATTTTAAATTTGTTGATAATTCGACATGGATATGGTGAGCATAGTGAAATGTAGAATTATCTTTACCTTTTTTTTTTGTTTGACAAAGAAAATAAAAGTTTTCACTTATTTTAGTTTCGTTAAAGGTCAAAGGCAAAGTGTTTGAGGACCCTACGCGATTTGTCCCTAGAAAATTAAATTAAAAGATTTTTTTCAAGTGCTTCATCTTTCATGTGCTATAAACCTTTCATTGCAAGTTTACATTATCAAGTTAAAATATTTCAATCGATTCTAATTACTGTATAATTTATCATTTTATGTCAATTGATGAATGTTATTTCTAAGAACTATTTATATTACTGCCGTAGCAAAATAAGCGTGTTATTGGCAAATAATGAATAAAGAATGAAACAAGCCAGGAATGCTTAATTTAATTATTTATATAGAGGAAAATAAAACAAACATGATTTTATACACGTTTATAGTTTTGAAGATCCGTGTTTGCTCTGTTCCTATTTTTTTAATGAACTTTTGAGCTTGAATACTATTCGTTCGTTATCTCTATAAATTTCATTTTCAAAGATGGACTTAAAAGGGTTTTGTAGTTGAAAAAATAATTTGTTTGATTTGAACAGTAATCAAACTAAATGATCTAGAATTAATTTTAAAGAAAATAATTAAGTACTAGTAGTTAAATTCAAATTTATGAACAAAATAATGTAGAAATTAACGAATTTTTTAAGAAAAAAGGCCCAATTGTAAAGTTTGTGTTTAGTTCCAACTTTCTGTAAATCAAAGTAGTAAAATCATTGCTGTTAATTTTGTGATCACAGTTATGAGTTTCATTTATTTGGTTTGAAGAAAATGATGACTATAGGGGATTTTATGCCCAGTTAGCCATATCTTTTTCTTATATCTGAAGCGTAAAATGTGATCATGAAATACGTTTTCATTCTTCTCTGAAACTTATAATAAATCAAGATGTTATCAAAATTAAAATGAAAAGATACTTGCCAAAATTTGGAAAATAGGCTCCATCCGATCCAATTAAGAATAAACTCATAATATAAACACAAACCATTAAAATCTCTTTTTCTGCATGCATGTTAATGGTCCTCATAGCCTTCTTCAGCATCCCTTGTTTTATTTAATTTCTGATCCTGCTCCCGAAGTAGCTAATTATTTGTTCCATCGGGTATTGATTTCAGGAGCGTTTATTTCAAACCCTTTAGTCTCCAGGAAATAAAAATTGTGATCATAATACTTCTTCAAGTACATTAAATTTGTAATAACTTTATGTTATATAACCGAAGGTATCAATTGGATTTTTAATTTTTGCACTTAAATGTTTTGAGAGATAAATGGATGTAAGTGCATCAATTTTTCAATAATATATTTTGGAATATCTTCAAACGGTATTGATCTATTATATTTAAAATCCTTTTGTATTCGTCCACAGTGGGAGTTTTTTTTTTATCAAAAATTTAATGGTTTACAGAAATGTTAATGTATTTCTCGGATTGATTATGATGCTAGACACTGATTATATCATAGACATCATATCAGTATATCATGAAGTTTTGCAAACATTTCCTGCTAACGTGTTTTATTACTTATGCATTGGAAGATAAATATTCCTCTAAATGATTACATACATGTAACAATAAAATATAATTTTCAGTTTATTTTCTGGAACTCTGAGAGCATGGTGACCATCATAAACGTAGTCTTCTGTTTTTGACTATAGTTTTTTTCAATGTGGTTAAAGTACTGGTGCCTCCATTTTACCATATCTAATATTTTTAAAGTCTTAAAATAACGATATTTTAGGAATTCAATAATCATTGTTAAGATATTCAAATTTTCTAAATGTAAGTAAGCGATCTGTCATTTCAAATTGCTGAGCAAAGTACACATCTCTTCTCTAGCTTGCTTTCAATGAGCAACAGATCAAACATCATTTTTAAAACTATCTCTTCCTTAATCAATTCAAACAATCAATTCAATAAATGACTTAACTTCTGGCAAGTTTTTGTGTGCTCATAAACCATGTACACATTATTATATACCACTGCAAAGGAATTTCCAAGATATACGTTTAATTTTACAGCCGTTCTTGCTAGAATACGACTTGATTAACCATTTTTTTCACAAGTAATTTACGTCATTTTCACATGTTGACGTCACAAACATGAAGCAAAACGTTTCGTTGCATATGCTTGTATACAACATATGTATGATTCTGCATTAGCCTACTTTCATTCTGATATTAAAATGTGGTTTTGTAAATATAGAGATAGTTCGCAAACTTTTTGATCACCCTCGTATTAATTGGAAGAAACTTCCTGAAAATTATATAAATTTGACTTTATTATTGTTATCCATCCGTACATTTTCACAACATTTGGAAATTTGAATGTATAAAAAAAAATAGTACTAAATTATTTTTTAACCAAGAGGACCAAGAGATTTCAAAATAATAATAGACAAGAAAACCTATCTAGTGGTATGGTGTTTTAGGCACTAACATGTTAAGGTGGTATTTTAGGGAAGGGTGGCTGCCTGAATCTCCATGGGCAACTTATATGTGCTTTATTTCAGTCCGTTATTTTCGTTTAAATAAATGTTGAGCTAAGTATTTTTTTTATTGGAAAATGGCTTCCGTATATTGTACAAGAATAAAAGTAAGACACCGACTGTAAAAGTCAGCGTTCCTCTCAAAAGTCCAGTATTTTCAGTTTCTGGTCAACGATGTACGAAGTTTTAACAAATCGAACAATTAGTGGAGCCCGTTCTATTTAAAAAAAAATACGTATTTGGTGAAATGACAGATGAAAAATGCTGTCGTCAATGTACATGTGTGTAAAGAGTAGAAATAGATATTCTTAATACAATGGTAATAAAACAGAATGCAAGATTGTCCATGCCCCATTGAATTTAACATATTGCTGTCATAATGTTAATAATATTTTCATGTGATCGTACGCTGATTGATAACTTACTTCTTAAATGTTTTAAGCATTTCCTTCTTAGTTGTGGTGTTGATATGCTTTTTTGTTTTTGATGAGTATAACTAATTATTTATTGTTGCCGTGTACTATAGCAATCAAATAATGCACACTGATTATTTTTTTAACATTTGCAATTATGATAAATTGGTGTAAAGGAAATTGTTTATGTTATAGACAAAATATTTTTCCTCGATTTCATATGTAACGTTACCCGGTCTTGGGTGTTGCAAAAACAAATGTGGGTCCTCTTATTCTTGAGATATATCTTTATTAAATGACAAGATTTGTTTATTTTTAAGATATAAATTTATTAAAGCAATAACATTCTAATTCATGATTTATAAATACAATCAAGAAATAAGAATGGATAATAAATGGGTCAGGACATATAATAACAATAATCAGTTGATTTGGTCACCCATAGACAATTCAACCAATGGAAATAATATGGATAGCATCAGATTCCTATCCATAGTAATAACATACAATGATTGATGATACTTCGCCCGTTATGCAAATTATCCCATGTTTCCCACTATCGTTGATGCCCTGGCATACTATACTAACTAGACAGTGATTCCTTAAATAAATAAATTATCGACTGTGCCTTTCGAAAATAGTTCGTAGAACTTATTTAAATGATGATTGTTTATCCGTAGGTGACATTATTAACAATGAACAAGTATGGACAATGGCTCTTTTCAATGGATTTCTTTACCAATGGGTCTAAAGCTGACTTAAAGAGCTGGATGAAACCTACCAATATACTGAGTAATGAATGGAAGAATTCAATCAGTGATATATTTCTCGAGTAAGGTTTCGTATTTTTGATATTGTTGGATTCCCCCCAATTCAATCTTCCTTCATTAGTGATTTTATTTATGTAGTTTGGATACATAGAAATCTTTCTCATATCATATTTCTACAATCATATTTCTGTTAATGATCACGCAATGAATAAAATGTTTTAATATTGCAGATCGGATATCCTTGCAATTCATAAAGGGGTGCATTCAGTCCTGTTTTTACACAGAGCTCTACTGAAGTTTGGATCAAGCTCACGGGTCACTGTTTTCACTCCGAATAAAGAGCCAAAGTCAGGTATACCAGGAATATACTTAGATTCATCTTTTTTAGATACAGATTTATTTCTTCACAATAAACACGATAAACAACTGTGGAAACATATATACCTACAAATAATTGCGCAAACAGATTTGTTTTTCTATTGAACTTTATTACTTTCATTGACATTAAAGGCTGATTAAAGAAAACAATCATCACATATTTGCACATTTTGCAAATGAGTGACGATTCACAAAAACTTCACCATGCTAACACAAAATACGTGAAAATAACAAGCAAACCCTTTTTAACCAACCTGGAAATCGCAATTGCAACATCATTAACCCTAATTTTATTCTCATGTATAGTATAATGTACGAGAGACATTCAAAAAGTTCGTTAACTTTTGTCATAACTTTTTTAACGTCATATTATTACCAAATTTAGAACACACAGTTAAACATTACATTCATGAAATATGACTATGAAAAATGGAATGTATCTTGATAATTAACAAAATTATCAAAGATTTAAGACATCAATGGAAAAGAACACTTGAGAGGTGAAGACTTTAATTCGGACAATGAACAGTCCGCAAAGAAACAAATGAAAGTTAAAATTTCTTGTCAAAAGAGTAACGTCATGAAACTTGATGTGCCCTTCACTGCTGCGGAACTTGTGAAAGCAGAGATGCGCAGTAATGAATTTTTAAACATTGACAATGTTACTTAAGATATCTTTTTAGCAAACTAGACGTCAAGTGTTGTGGATGTGATTTTATGAATGATGAAGACGCGATTTTGAGAAACTTACGCTTAAACACAGGTAGGCCTATGTGTACTGTTAATACAGTTATATGAGACAGCCTGGGTGACCGTAATGCTACGGACTCACGACATTTACACCAGTTTCATAACTAGATCTAGACAGCGAAGTTTATTATTTAGAAAAGTCATTAAACACTGTTAAACATATTAAATCTAAAAGTCGAATATCTTTGGATATGGGGTAACCCATATCTATTCTTGTTTACATCTAGGCCTAAGCACAATCAAAGATAGATTCTAATTTCTGATTGGTCAATTCAGCCAATCTTACAAATTCCAGAAACAGCTAGAAGCAAGAATTTACACTAAAAATAACGAATAAATCCACTATTTGTGTTTAAAAAATTCTAATGTGTATTCTAATTCTAATTAACCTAACATACCTTGACAAAGATGACCCAAAGGACCAATTAAGCTACTTCACTCTCTGGACTCTTTACACGACATACACTTTGAGTTATTTTCTATATTCCTTAATTTCAGCTCCCATGTATTTTCTTTGCTACATTGCCAAGAAATTCTCTTCTTTAAAACAGCTCATACATGCAAAGTCTCAATCAGCATCTTCGGCACATTATATAGAGCCCCCCCCCCTCTCCAGTAAAGGTCATATATGTTCCGTTGCGCCAAAACTCCAATAGGTTACCCCCCCCCTTATTTCTTAACCTTTGTGTCTATAAAATACGCCTCACAGAACAATAATAACTTTATCACTCTCCAGCCCTGATAAAAATTTAAAAAATTCAACAAAATAAATCACTTGATCACGGATCTTCCTTTCTGCGTTTAAAAAACGCTACAGCGCTAGCTCACATATCTTTTTAAAAGATAAACTTGTTTACGTTACTAGTATAATTATTTGAAACATTAACATAGATATAATATATAATTTTAAAAAGCATAGCGAAATCCCCTTTGAATAAAAAATTCCTTTAACCCCCACCCGACTCTAACGAAACGTAGAATTTACAAATAAGGGATGAATATGTATAAATTAAAGATGTAGGGAAAACTATAAATTCAAAAATGTGTTAAATATCAGCCAATATAAATGTACAAATTTCACTATTTTCATTAACTATTCGTAATTTATCAATTATACATGATGTATACAATTGAAAGGCCTCTGTTTGTTATTTAAACGTTGAGTCAATAACTAAATCGTTTATTGTTTTAACGATTTGAAATCTTTGAAACGCGATTGATTTATATTTACAGACAATTCTAATCTTTATATAATTGAATTATAAATATAATTTGGATAAAGCAAAACACAGGAACTGGGAAAGAATGATAATTTTAATTTTGGTCAATCTGAACTGACGACATAAACAATTAATATCCTATATACATGATATTTGACTTTAAATTGAGACGAACCAAAATTCCAAAAAGAAAAAAAAAACAACAATGAAAGCTCAATCTGATTTTAGAATCGATGCACAATAACTAATTGGAATTAAACATGTGTTAATGTATAATTATAGATCTGCTTTTTTGTGTTGACTCTGTAGTACTGTTACATGGACCTGACCAGCCAGACTACTTGTTAATTTCGCCGTGAAAACATGAAGATATGATTGACTAGAAGGAGGTGGCCGTGAAGTGGTCATCAAGCAGCCAGTGTATGGGTGGTCAACATAAAGACGTCATGTCTGATGATTATAAAAGTTAACTGATTCTCAGCAACTATAATCAACATCGGAGGCAGTTCGTCTTTCCGCCTTAATAGAGAACAGCTGTTTTATCCCCCCCCCCCCCAAACAAAGACACCGAAAGCGGGGGACCACAATTCCTTGAATTTGCTTGTTGAAGCTTTGTGCCAATGTCAGAAAAATCCATTGAACTCGATATGAAAAAATTCTAAAGACTACTAGCGCCGTCCTTTAGTATTACGAGTTAGGCAATATAACAAACCCAATGCTATATGCATGACTTATATATATGCATATAAACATGACCTGATAAAGAATAAGGTAACGAGACATACCTAGAGAGGAAGAAGCTGAGAATTGAAAAGTACGGGATGTTTCCACCGCCATCAGTAAAACTCCGAGGATATAGCAGCTATCCAACACCATAGTTAAAGCTATCAGCTGAAAACAAAAATGTAATTCCACGAACAGGTCACTGAGAAAAATATGAAATTTTCGATAAATTTTCATGCACATTTGCATAAAATGATTGTGAAAATGTGAATTTAAAAAAATGTAAAGAATCATATTACTGTATTGAAAACATCTTCTGAACATAAAATAAAAGTTGTTACTGAGTGTATATATATTATATGATATACAATATAACAACTCCAAACACTTTCAAATTTCAAAAGGAAAAAAAATGAATTAGAATAAAATCTAATGTACAGTGAGTATATAAGTATACTTACAGTTTATTCCATCGTGACATATAGATTCTGTACCCGCACCACGGCTAACCTGGGAGAGATCTAAACATTTGATTACCTTCGTTGGACAGAGAGAGTAGGCACATAGGAACCTTCATTATCCAATTTCCAAGTGCCTCGTTATCTGCTCCGATAGTAGTGAGGATACAGCCTCCAATAATTAGAACTACTTTCTTTACTAATAGACATTTTCACACCGTAGTTTCTTCGGATCTCCTCTTCATTAATACGTACCATGAGAATCAAGAAAACAAAATACTGGATTTCCAGCTCTTGATACCTATAAATGCTAAAAAGTTATTTTTTTTTTAATAAATAAACTGCTTTATAAACAATTTATAAAGAGTAAACTGTCCCGTCCTAACCCTGCTTATACAGTATAAATGTGGATAACCTTATATTTTGAGTTTACACTGGTAAGTGCATGTTAATTTACAATTTGATAACCCCAACTGCTGCATCTACATGTCCAGTTACAAAAACGTAATCGCTGAATAGACCTAACTAAAAGAGGCCCAGGGGCCACATCACTCACCTGAGTACTGTAGCTAGGAAAAAAAGCAAAAATCAGTTTAGTACCCGGTATTAAAAAGCTTAAATGCATGAGTGGTCCCTTTGATCTCCAATTGTGGCCCAAGCTACCCCTGGGGGTCATGATATCTACACTACCAGAGGATGCTTCCAAATAACCATGACCAATCATGGCTTTGCTGTTCGTGAGAAGAAGATTTTTTAAAGATTTCCCCTATGTATTCCTATGTTAAACTTTGACCCCATCACGGCCCCACCCTTCCCCTGGGGAATCTACGCTACCTGAGAATGCTTCCACATGAGTTTTATATTTCCTGACCCCCAGGGATAGGGTGGGCCACAATTGGGTATCAAAGTTTAATATAGGGATACATAGGAAAAATCTTTTAAAAATATACTCAAGAATAGCAAAGCTTTGAATGTTCCTATATATATGTAAGCATCCCCATGTACTGTAGATTCAAATTGTTCAAATTATGACCAACCAGGAGAATAGAAGAGCCATAAAAGTGGATCATAGTTATACAAGGGAAAATACAGGCTATATTAATAAAATTTTTCATCTTATAAACAGCAAAGCCATTTTTCAATACTTAACTGATATTTGCTTCTTGGTTTTACATAGCCACTTGCTCAGGTGAGCGATGTGGTCCCTGGGCCTCTTGTTGTATTATGTGTGTATTACAACTTATATGAACTACCATGGTATATATGTAATATATACTGATACTATTTGTAAAGAATGTTAGGATTTTCCTGATTAATAAGAAGCTTAGATAATTAATCATGACGTCGCGCACAGAATTGGGGTTGATTTTTTAAAGTCAAAATAGCGTCATGCAACGCTAAACGTTGACGTCTATGTTATGTCATGACATTATAATATTTATTTAATATCTATCTCTTTCATACTGCACATAGTTAATACAAAATGTAGATTTACGATTTATTGCCTCAGTTATGTTTAATTATGGTTCGACATCTAATGCTATCTAATTCATCGGTAGCCTTTTCATCACTTTATTAGCATCATGTTTCAATATACATGAATATAGAATATTTTCTCAATATAAGTAAAATATCATCACATGCAGAATGTTGACTTTTTTTTAACGATAAACTTTTTTTAATAATTTTTTTTCACCCTCTTTTATCTTATTTTTAAAAGACGTTATTTACCTCATCATACTAACGCTAGAGACAGGTTTGCATCACTCTTGAAATCGCAAGTACACGTTAATGCGTAACAAATAAGACCAGACACAATTTCTGTTCTGTTTTCTTAAAAAGGTTGAGCTTTGTTCTATTCTTTTTAAAATAAAATGATTTTTATTTGCACATTTCAAAAATAAGATTTTCATTGTTAGAAATCTTTCATTTAAAACAATTTAGAGCTCACATCTAGTACGTGTACGATACATGTCCCGTAAATTATCATATTTGTGCAAATTCTCTGCCAAATATTTCATCTTTCCTTGTTACTTGTTAAAAACAAGTTACGGAATGCAATCATTTTTATGAACAGTCTGAATCAGAAAATTCATCAAGTAATTTTGTATTACATCATCGCAGGACATTATTGTCCCTCGCTTTCCCGCTTTCGCGAAAGCGAGGGGACATTAAATCTCATTCGTCTGTCCGTCAGTCTGTCAGTCTGTCAGTCCGTCACAAAAACTTTAACCTAGATGAAACATAACAAAAACAGTCGGTACATCTATGAGTATAAGTCCTAACCGTAGTGCAGACAACGCCCATTTGTAGGTATAATAAGTTAAAATAAATTAAACATCTTTGCATAAATAGAATACAGTGGATTGCGGTGTCCGTGCGGTGGAGAAATTATAGGCTACTTAATTTGTATTAGAATTTACATTATTTTTATCATACCTAAGTCGCTAGTGATAATTACAGCTAAACAGTCAATGATGTTGATGACGTATTTTGATGATGAAACTGACGCTCGGCGCTCATATATATAACCTTCCATAATAAGTCACGTGATCAAAACAACCAATGAATAATTGTCCTTTCTGGAGCCTCACAGAACTACTTCACATGCATAACGTGTAAAACAAAGAAAATAAAGTCGCTGAAAATGTCCTCTCTACTTGTAACTTAGGAGCTATAAATTCTATTTGATATACATAATAAAACAAGTTCAACAAACAATCTGTAATAGAACGGACACGCACAATCCACGGCGTAGTAATACCGGACAATAATGTACACACATAAGTAATACGCTACACATTCAAGTTCCAAAACATTTCGTCAAATAAAACATAATTAAATAACAATACTGCAATAAAATAACATTAAACTATCAATTATAAATATTTGAGAACACGGACAGTATAATCTTGATCGTATCAATTGTGAAACAACAATGCTTATGTCACATGACTATTTCCTACGTAAGAAAGATGGCAGGTGCTCAATATACAATACACATGATAGCACTGTGAAAAGTAAGTAAATTACAGTTATAATATGGTATATAATGATGAAAATCTGACATATAACATCTTAGTATCACTGTCCCTTACTGTCTGTTCAACAATATCTCACTAGATCGTCTAGTAACACAAAAACAGCATTTGTTTACATAACAAAGTCGAAGTGCAATGTGTATTGCATCAATAATTCAAGTAAACGATAAAATGACAAAATAACATGAACAATAAACAATTTCTAATAATTAACAACTGGATGCTACTTTACATCACCAAGACGATGTACTACACAAGCCTGTGAGTATTATGCAATATATTCTAAAGTCCACCCCCCATACATATTATATGGTAACTGACCACTATAATATAACAATAACACTAAGCTGAAATCCACCCCCCATACATATCACAGTCAAGTACTAAGTCCATAATATTACACTTCCCCCCACTTAAGAGTCAAATTCTCCTGAATTTAGTCTTTATTAATATTCAATCTTCTTCACCTAGTCTAAGTTGGATTCCTACTCTATCAATCTCATCAATTAGGCTGTCGAGGGAGTCGTCTCGTTGTTTTTCTATCTGCTGAAGCATGTCTAGTAAGAGTTTGGTGTCGTGGTGTACTTTACCTTTCGCAACCTCTCTTAATGTGGCAAATAGGTAGAATTTGGACTTTAACCTGATGTTACTAATTGTTGGTGGACTAGAGCCAGGGAGGGCCAGGAAATTGTACTTGTGCAGTAAATCTTCCTTGCTTGTGGGCGTTGAATTTCCTAGGGAGAGTTCCTTTGCTACGGCCAAAAATTCCCAATGCCATGTCTTGATCTCCGGTGTCATATGTCTCCACCCTCTAGGAGGCCACTTGATCTCAGATGGGTTCTGTAGAACTTGGACAACTTCCTCATCCTCCCACTCTCTTGGCGCTGCTGGGAATAGGGGGAGACACCCCTTTTTCAACAATTCCTTAGCTCTTTGTATGTTGGTATCAGTTTCTTCCGTCCTTGGTTCTGCTCTCTTATCCTCTTTACACTCTACTTCTTTAGATGATTCTTGCTGATCTGCCTTAGGTAATTCTCTAACATCTGCCTGCTTATCTGACGTTTCCTTAGCTGCTTCTCTCTCTGTTTCCTCTGCTTGCCTCTGCGCTTCTCTCTCCATCTCCGCCGCTCTCCTCTTCACTGCTTCTCTCTCTATCTGCTCCGCTCTCTTCTTTGCTTCCCTCTCCATCTCCTCCGCTCTCTTCTTTGCTTCCCTCTCCATCTCCTCCGCTCTCTTCTTTGTTTCCCTCTCCATCTCCGCTGCTCTCTTCTTTGCTTCCCTCTCCATCTCGTCCTTGCGTCTCTTCACTGCTTCCCTCTCCATCTCCTCCGTTAGCCTCTGCACTTCTTCTCTCTCTATCTCCTCTTGTCTCTTTGTGACTTCTCTCTCTATCTCTTCCTCTTGTGCCCTTACTACTTCTGTCTCTCTCTCCTCCTCGCCTAGTATTATCCCTGATGTCGATGGGCTTCCCAACGGTGTTAGTGGGGTCCTCTCCGGAGTATCGGCCAGTCTAGGTGCTTTCCTCTTCCAAAAATCTGATTCTGCTTTCGATATTACCTTAAGGAATCTCCCTTCTACCCCTAATTTTGTTGCGATGGTTGATATTTCTGAATCAAGGTCAACCTTTTTATACGATATGTCGTCTGGCCTGCACTGGGTCGTACTTGGTATCAGTGCCATACGCCGGAGGAGGTTACTGTACAGGGGGAAAATAACTCGCGGTGTTAATATTCGCTATATTCACGGTGATAATAAATCCGTGATTTCAAGAAACAGTGAATAATTTTTCAATAATCTCCATGTTTTATTTGGAAATTTGAGAAAGGTTACGATAGGTTTAAATACATTTACATGTCCCACAGTACATGGTCATTTCAGTAATTACGAGTAGTACTTGTCAGTCAATTATTTTAATTAGCACGCTTTACATTAATTCAAGTCAACAGATAATAACCTGTATTAGTTAAAGGGCTTTTTAATTGCCAACGCTACATGTTTCATCAATCAAAACACGTGTGACATGAGTTTTGATTATCCGTGCGTAACTAATCTGTTACCACACACGGTCTGTGCATTATCATGCATATTATAGTTTTTATCGACATTTTGATTTTAAAAATCATTCAAATGACTATCGAACTTACTGAAGATTTGGAGGATATTATTTTGTCGACCTACACTACCACATTTATTACCGTCCAGTGGTTTTTCACCGCGATGTATTGAAGATATTGGGGTGTACATGCACTCATGGTAATAGAATATAGAAAAGTTATTTGACGTTTATAGTCAAGGACTTTTGATAACTGCACCTGTTTTAAGTAATAGTCAATTATTTATTTAGTCTAACTATTTTATACTTACCTATACCCTGTTGTTCGTGAAATAAAGACATAACAATAATTAATGTCGTTTACGTGTAACTATGGTATGGATTAAAGGATATAGACAAGGGAGGTAACTTCTATAACATAAGAATTCCGCGAATTCAAGAAACCGCGATCGTGTCCGATGATAGAAAACCGTGAAAATTACAACCCGTGAAATTAATCCCCTATACAGTATCCATGGAACGCTTGTCACGCAAGACTTCATCTAACAGCTCGGCCTTATACCATACGGTCATGTCACCCATTTCTAGCTTTAAGTAAGCAGTGTTTGATCCTGTTCCAAGATTGATCTCCGCCAGATCTAGATCTTCTAACACACCTGGGTGGTTGGGGCTATATTCCCTCTTACCGTGTGGCTGAACTCTGTTACTGGTAGGCCTCTTCCATCCTTCCTCCCATTCTCTAGCTGACTTGGAAGGTCTTCTCCATGTCTGAACAGCGGTCAGCACCTCCATTCTAGCTTTGATTGCCTCTACGGAGTCCTCTGGAGTTGGGGCTATGACCTCAGAATAGATTTCTGGATGGTAGGCCAGCCAATACCCATTGTTTTCGCTTAAAAAGTTTCTTGGCATGAGTTCTAGTCTGGATTGGTGGTCAAACAGGATGTGCTCTTTTAGGTCTACCATGCGTCTAAATGGTTTCTCGGCAGGGCACCACACACATACTACTGACAACTTCCTATGTGGAGCCGCAGCTAAGTGATTTTTCAGGGCTCTCCTGTTCTTGAAAGTCTTGTGGCACAGGCTACAACATATCTCCCCTTCTGATGGTCTCATGATGCCTATAGAAGAGATTGTTTCCTTAAGTAGTGCTTTTATAGTATTTGTATAGATGAACATGTCAAAAATGGCCTTATCTGTGATTGACTTTATTTTGCTATAAAACAAAGTCAACTGTTCATTCTAAAAATATTGTATACAAACCCCCTATGCATAGACTAGTTCAAGATTGGAAATCCTTGTTAACTTAGAATTTAATGTATATAGTTGTTAAAAAGGGGTTCCTAAGGGAATCAGTCAGTCAATCAGTCAGGTCTAATTCTTCATTGTTTTTGTAGATTCCTCCCTGGATCAGGAAGTCACATCAATTATCCATCTATGCTTTTATTCCAGTAGTTGATTGAAATCAACAAAAGTATCAGTCCGGCCCAGCCCTAGACAACTGTTTACCCATCAGTCCCGTCTAATCCTAGACAACTGATGTCCACCTACAGTCCGGCCCAGCCCTAGACAACTGAGGTCCACCATCAGTCTGGCCCAGCCCTAGACGACTGAGGTCCTAATGTGCACTAATAGTAATGATCAGTCACTATCTACACATTCACCTAGTGTGGTGCACCACCTAGGACAACATCCACCTTAGACAGGTGTCAATATAATAAAACAAAAAAATCTGGTATCATCATACTACTGTCTGACAACATTCAGTTCTGTGGTGTGAACTTCCTGAACCAGGGTGGTAAGTTGATGCCTCGATATGGCATCAATCTGTCAAGATGATAAGCCTTAGCAGGTTGTTTTAAAGATCTCTTTACTAGATAAGTCAAGTCATCTAGTTGTCTCGTTACGAGGTAAGGCCCTTTCCATTTTGATGTTAACTTGTGGCAAACACCTATTTTTCTCGACCCGTCAAACAACCACACAGGTTTTCCTATGCTCAGTGGTCGCTTCTTTGCCTTTAAATCATAATATCTTTTCTGATACTCAGAACTTTGCTTTAGATGTTTCCTTGCAGTCTCATGTGCTTTGATCATATTTGCTTGTAATTCTAGAACATATTCTTGTGTTTCAGGCTGCATATCATCATCGTCATTTCCTCTTGGTAAAGGTAAAAGTACCTCCATTGGCATCACAATGTTCCTACCAAGCATCATTTGGTTTGGAGTTTGTCCAGTACTGGCATGAACAGATGACCTATATGCCATGAGAACCTGTGGTAGATATGTGTCCCTTTTCCTTTGATTCTTCTCACAATAGGCTGTGAGCATACAAGTTAGAGTCCTATTGAATCGTTCGACATTCCCGTTAGCCTGGGGATGTTGACTGGTAGTTCTGGTTTTGTCTATCTTTAAAAGGTTACAGAGATCTTGAAAGAGCTTCGCTTCAAATGACCGTCCTTGGTCAGAATGTATTTGGAGCGGGGTACCGAAGCGACATATAAATTCATTAACAATAGTTTTTGCAATTGTTAGGGACTCTTGATCTGGAATGGCGTAAGCTTCAGTCCATTTTGTAAAACAGTCACACAGAACCAATATATATTTGTTGCCTTTTTCTGTTACAGGTAAGGGTCCAAGGATATCTACTGCAACCCGCTCCATGGGTCCTCTAACTTGAAATTTTCCTAAGGGGGCTCTGTTAGTTACAGGTAAGGGTCCAAGGATGTCTACTGCAATCCGCTCCATGGGTCCTCTAACTTGGAATTTTCCTAAGGGGGCTCTGTTTGTTTGCTTTTGAGGTTTCCTAGCAGCACATCTATCACAACGTATACAGTACTCATTGATGGAGACTTTCATGGCAGGCCAGTAAAAAGACTGCTGTATCCTATCAATCATTTTGTCTGAACCAAGGTGACCCGCAGAGGGAATGTCATGGTAGTATTTAGGAACTGTTGGTTTGAGTTTCTTTGGAACAATCAATTGGAGACGATGCTTTCCATTATTTTCCTCATAATATTTTCTGTAAAGGATCCCGTTATTGATTTGCAATCTGTCCCACTGTCTCCATAATGTTTTTAGGCTTGAGCTTCCAGAAGAAACTTTATCCCATGTTGGCCTAGATTCCCCGTCATCAAGTGTGGCGAGAAGTAAAGATATGTCTGGGTCATCCAGCTGAGCCTGTCTGATTTCTTCTGGCAGCCAACCACTGAGAATATAGCCACTGGGAGTGCCCTGGTATTGATGTCCATTCCCTCTTGTACATACACGGGTAACCTCATTATCTTGAGATTGGCTAAAGTTTTCATTTTCCTCGTCATCACTCAAATGATTTCCATTCTCCTGTTTTGAGCAAGATTTACAAGGTCGCCTTGAGAGGGCGTCTGCATTACCATGTTTCTTTCCAGGTCTGTGAATTATGGTTAGATCATATGTTCCTATCTCTTCCAGCCATCTTGCTGTTTGTCCGGTTGGTTTCTTGAGGTTCCTCATCCATGACACTGCTGCATTATCTGTCCTGAGTAGCACTTCCTGTCCATAAAGGTATGGATGAAAGGTTTGTAATGCTCGGACCACTGCGAGTAGCTCTTTCCTCGTTACACAATATGATTGTTCATGTTGATTCATTGACTTGCTCATGTAAGCAATGACTCTCTCTTTTTCATCTTGGACTTGTGAGAGGACAGCACCCACTGATTTGTGACTGGCATCAGTGTCTAGTATGAATGGAATATTTGGTAAAGGATATGCCAGCAAGGGAGTTGTGGTCAGAGCTGATTTTAAATTTTGGAATGACTCATTTGCTTCCTCAGTCCTAGTAAATTTTGTGTTCTTCTCACACAGTTTATGTAGGGGTCTTGCTATTTCTGAAAATCCCTAAACAAATCTTCGATAGTATGAGCAGAGGCCCAGAAAACTGCGCACTTGCTTAGGAGTTCTTGGAATGGGCCATTCCTGTACTGCATCTGTTTTCTCAGGTTCGGTTGCAATGCCATTCTCTGAAACAATGTGCCCAAGAAATCTAACTTCTTTCTGAAAAAAAACTGCATTTTGAGGGCTTGAATTTTAAATTTGCTTCCCGCAGTCTCATGAAAATTTTCTCTAGCTTCGTGATTCCCTGTTCAATCGATGAACAAGTCAACAAGGTGAAATAATATCATCCATATAAACAAGTAGTTCCTCCCACTGTAAACCCCTAAATATATTCTCCATCAGTCTCTCGAAAGTTGAAGGAGAATTTGCCAAGCCAAAAGGCATTACTGTAAATTGAAATAGACCAAGACTTGTAAGAAATGCCGTTTTTTCCTTGTCTTCTTGTGACATGCCTATCTGCCAAAATCCCGAGTTTAAGTCCATTGAGCTAAACCACTCTGCACCTGCAAGTGCATCAAGGCAAGTGTCTACTCTGGGGAGGGGGTACGCGTCTTTAACAGTTACATCGTTTAATTGGCGATGATGGTTCAATAACTCCTCTCTTCAGCATTTTCTCTACCTCCTGCTTTTCTATGTCACGCTTCCCCAGTGGTATACGTCTTGCAGGTTGCCGTATGGGTACTGCGCTTCCTGTGTTAATTCGGTGTGTTACTCTGTCAGTTCTGCCTATGTCCTCTGGTGTGCTTGAAAATACATCTTGATACCTCATCAGAAGTGAAGCCAGACTTGCCTTCTCTTCTGCCTTCAAATTCTCAGAACTTCTCTCCAGTAAGTCTTTAAGATGTTCAGGTATTTCTTTGTTAGTACCATTTCTCTCATTTTTTGTACATGTCGTAGATCTTGTGCACTCCACAGTCTCACTTGTTTGTACAAAAGCTTCGCATCCTGCCACCTCCTGGTTCTTTTGTATGGTTATCTCATCCTCGCTGTAATTTATTATGTTTACAAACAGGTTGTCAGTCCGAGTGTCAACTATTCCGGACACAGTCTGCACGCAGCCAGAAAAATTTGGTTTGCCTTCTACATACCCAATTCTTGTAAGTAAATCAGCTGATGGTATTTCTACAGGAACTTAAACTCCTGAACAGGGTGGTAATGTGACAGAGGATTTCATTAGAACTCGGCATGTTACGTTGGCATTGCCCTGGATGTGGCATTGGATCTCCAGGCCATGACATGTGTGGAGCACCATCCTTTGGTAATTTATCTTTGTGATGTAACTAAGAAGAAAGTCTTGTCCAAGAATCCCATCTTGTGAGATTTTGCAAATTACGAATTTGTGTAGCAAAGCTTCTTTCCCAAAAGATACATCCAGTACAATGGCCCCTATGTTCTCTATTAAATTTCCATTTACATCTCGAATGTCAGAGGTTGCAGGCTGTATGTGAGACTTGGTTTCCTCTGAGAGCTTAGTAAAAATTTCGTATGAAATAATAGATGCAGTAGATCCACTATCTACTAGAAAATCTATAGTAGTGTCAAATATTTTTCTCTTCGTATAAAATCCATTGTCCCAAGGGAGAGTTATTTCCCCTGTGTGGCCACTCCTAGTATGTTCGTTTCCAACAGGCCGTTCTGCTTGTGCCGACTCCTGGCCTACTGAGACGGCACTCTCCCGTTTCCCTGGGGTCGCTGTCCCTGATTTCTTTTGTTATCTCTAATATTTCCATCCCCATGTCTTTTATTCGTGTTAGAGGTCTAGTCATTTGTTGTCCTCTTACCCATCGGTCTGGGCAGTCCTTCCTGAGATGGTCTGGTGAACTGCAGATGAAGCAATGCCGAGAGTTATTGCCCTTCCGGGGTTCCATTCTCTGTGCACCTTCCAGTTTTTCTACTAGAGATAACAAAAGAAATCAGGGACAGCGACCCCAGGGAAACGGGAGAGTGCCGTCTCAGTAGGCCAGGAGTCGGCACAAGCAGAACGGCCTGTTGGAAACGAACATACTAGGACTGGCCACACAGGGGAAATAACTCTCCCTTGGGACAATGGGTTTTATACAAAGGGAAACATATTTGACACTACTATAGATTTTCTAGTAGATAGTGGATCTACTGCATCTATTATTTCATATGAAATTTTTACTAAGCTCTCAGAGGAAACCAAGTCTCATATACAGCCTGCAACCTCTGACATTCGAGACGTAAATGGAAATTTAATAGAGAACATAGGGGTCATTGTTCTGGATGTATCTTTTGGGAAAGAAGCTTTGCCACACAAATTCGTAATTTGCAAAATCTCACAAGATGGGATTCTTGGACAAGACTTTCTTCTTAGTTACATCACAAAGATAAATTACCAAAGGATGGTGCTCCACACATGTCATGGCCTGGAGATCCAATGCCGCATCCAGGGCAATGCCAACGTAACATGCCGAGTTCTAACGAAATCCTCTGTCACATTACCACCCTGTTCAGGAGTTTTAGTTCCTGTAGAAATACCATCAGCTGAATTACTTACAAGAATTGGGTATGTTGAAGGCAAACCATATTTCTCTGGCTGCGTGCAGACTGTGCCCGGAATAGTTGACACTCAGACTGATAACCTGTTTGTAAACATAATAAATTACAGCGAGGATGAGGTAACCATACAAAAGAACCAGGAGGTGGCAGGATGCGAAGCTTTTGTACAAACAAGTGAGACTGTGGAGTGCACAAGATCTACGACATGCATGAAAAATCAGAGAAATGATACAAACAAAGAAATACCTGAACATCTTAAAGACTTACTAGATAGAAGTTCTGAGAATTTGAAGGCCGAAGAGAAGGCAAGTCTGGCTTCACTTCTGATGAGGTATCAAGATGTATTTTCAAGCACACCAGAGGACATAGGCAGAACTGACAGAGTAACACACCGAATTAACACAGGAAGCGCAGTACCCATAAGGCAACCAGCAAGACGTATACCACTGGGGAAGCGTGACATAGAAAAGCAGGAGGTAGAGAAAATGCTGAAGAGAGGAGTTATTGAACCATCATGTAGCCCATGGGCATCAAATATTGTTCTTGTTACCAAAAAGGATGGAACTAACAGATTTTGCGTAGATTATCGCCAACTAAACGATGTAACTGTTAAAGACGCGTACCCTCTCCCCAGAGTAGACACTTACCTTGATGCTCTTGCAGGTGCAAAGTGGTTTAGCTCAATGGACTTAAACTCAGGATTTTGGCAGATAGGCATGTCACAAGAAGACAAAGAGAAAACGGCATTTCTTACAAGTCTTGGTCTATTTCAGTTTACAGTAATGCCTTTTGGCTTGGCAAATTCTCCTTCAACTTTCGAGAGACTGATGGAGAATATATTTAGGGGTTTACAGTGGGAGGAGCTACTTGTTTATATGGATGATATTATTTCACCCTGTTCATCGATCGAGCAGGGAATCACGAAGCTAGAGAAAATTTTCATGAGACTACGGGAAGCAAATTTAAAACTCAAGCCCTCAAAATGCAGTTTTTTTCAGAAAGAAGTTAGATTTCTTGGGCACATTGTTTCAGAGAATGGCATTGCAACCGAACCTGAGAAAACAAATGCAGTACAGGAATGGCCCACTCCAAGAACTCCTAAGCAAGTACGCAGCTTTCTGGGCCTCTGCTCATACTATCGAAGATTTGTTAGGGGATTTTCAGAAATAGCAAGACCCTTACATAAACTGTGTGAGAAGAACACAAAATTTACTTGGACTGAGGAAGCAAATGAGTCATTCCAAAATTTAAAATCAGCTCTGACCACAACTCCCTTGCTTGCATATCCTTTACCAAATATTCCATTCATACTAGACACTGATGCCAGTCACAAATCAGTGGGTGCTGTCCTCTCACAAGTCCAAGATGAAAAAGAGAGAGTTATTGCTTACATGAGCAAGTCAATGAATCAACATGAACAATCATATTGTGTAACAAGGAAAGAGCTACTCGCAGTGGTCAGAGCATTACAAACCTTTCACCCATACCTTTATGGTCAGAAAGTGCTACTCAGGACAGATAATGCAGCAGTATCATGGATGAGGAACCTCAAGAACTTACATCTCGTAGAAAAGAACGTCCTCGAAACACTGAAGCGTGTTATATGTGCAGTTTAGAATACCTTGCAATAATTATTGAGGCTTCTCAGTGACGTCAGAATGTAAACATACAACTGCATGCTACATTCTTGTTGAAACTAGGACAACATTGTATAAAAATAACCTATTGCAGCATTAAAAAAAATCAGCAAGTCGGGAGAGAGTTGAAACATTTGTATTTCCGCTGTAATTAAATATGGAGTACCTCAAAAATCATTATGACAAGGAAGATTTTCAAGGGACTAGATGAATCAAACATGGATTTCTGTGCTATATACTCATACAAAAACATTAGGAAAGAATAAGTAAAATGATCTTTATCTAAAATAAAGAAAAGACTTGGGGTGTACACATTTGATTCTTGTTTGTTCTGAAACACACTTTAAAAAAAAGAAAGAAAGAAATCAAGTTTATTATACTTAAAAAACTGCATGTATGGAAAACACGGCTACAAAAAGCTAGTAAATATAACATTATCTTGATCATTGAATGATTCAACATTTGAAAAAAAATAGCTGGAATCTGAAAGAGACATTTTATTTGAAATTTTACTTTGGACATGGTTATGCTGATTGAATTATTAAAATTTTTAGATAAATATCTTAAAGAATTTCAAACAGTGTAAATATCTAACAGGTACAGGTCTTCAAAAAGCTAAAAAGCATATTGGTGTTTCATAAATACTGATTTCATTTTTTTTTTAATTTACATTAATTTCTATGTATTAATAAATTCGTGTTATATTAATTCAGGTTACATATGTAAATGAATTATAAACTTATCATTATAACCATATTATCATAAATATAATTAAAAGTATTTTTTTCCATTTAATACAGTGGTGGTATTTTAAATTTTCACATGTATGGACAAAGATTATACTTAATTACAACCAACAGTTCATACAAAGATTGGAAGAATGCAAAGTTTTTCTTAGAAATAGATTCAAAAATTTCTTTTCCAATCCCACGTTTTCTCTTTCAAAACGCTCTTTTAAAAACTGTAAAAAAAAAAACAAAAAAAAAAAAACGTGTTGATCCAATTACAACTTCTTTTACTTGTAATCTTACTTGACAGAGCTTCTACACCAAAACTTGGGGAAATCTGAACTGCGGATCTTCTATGATTATGTCTATTGAATAGAATATACTCTTTGTGGGCTTATTTGTGTTGACGAAACCAACATATCACTTAATGAGAAAATCTCGGATCACAGATTTCAAATTAAAAATGGGGTCAGCAATTTTTATACCATCACTTAAATTTACTTGACTGACGTTTTTCATACCAATTGTTAGTCCATCATTCATACAATGAATTGACAACGGATTTTTCCGTTATTTCCTGATCATGACAAAGAGCTCACGGCGGGTGTGACCGGGTCGGCAGGGGATGACTACTCCATGGCACCTGATCCCGCCTCTTATGTTTTGGAGGTCCGTGTTTGCTCTGTTCCTATTTTGTATTGTTTTATGGACTTTGATATTGAATACTTTTCGTTATCTCCCTATCCTTCATCAATGCAAGTAATTCTTAGAATGATGGTAAGAATGATTAACCATCATTCTAATAGTCTTTCATAACGTACATCTTTCCGTAGAACGTGAGCTCTTTGTCATGATCAGGAAATAACGGAAAAATCCGTTGTCAATTCATTGTATGAATGATGGACTAACAATTGGTATGAAAAACGTCAGTCAAGTAAATTTAAGTGATGGTATAAAAATTGCTGACCCCATTTTTAATTTGAAATCTGTGCTCCGAGATTTTCTCATTAAGTGATATGTTGGTTTCGTCAACACAAATAAGCCCACAAAGAGTATATTCTATTCAATAGACATAATCATAGAAGATCCGCAGTTCAGATTTCCCCAAGTTTTGGTGTAGAAGCTCTGTCAAGTAAGATTACAAGTAAAAGAAGTTGTAATTGGATCAACACGTTTTTTTTTTTTTGTTTTTTTTTTTACAGTTTTTAAAAGAGCGTTTTGAAAGAGAAAACGTGGGATTGGAAAAGAAATTTTTGAATCTATTTCTAAGAAAAACTTTGCATTCTTCCAATCTTTGTATGAACTGTTGGTTGTAATTAAGTATAATCTTTGTCCATACATGTGAAAATTTAAAATACCACCGCTGTATTAAATGGAAAAAAATACTTTTAATTATATTTATGATAATATGGTTATAATGATAAGTTTATAATTCATTTACATATGTAACCTGAATTAATATAACACGAATTTATTAATACATAGAACTTAATGTAAATTAAAAAAAAATGAAATCAGTATTTATGAAACACCAATATGCTTTTTAGCTTTTTGAAGACCTGTACCTGTTAGATATTTACACTGTTTGAAATTCTTTAAGATATTTATCTAAAAATTTTAATAATTCAATCAGCATAACCATGTCCAAAGTAAAATTTCAAATAAAATGTCTCTTTCAGATTCCAGCTATTTTTTTCTTCAAATGTTGAATCATTCAATGATCAAGATAATGTTATATTTACTAGCTTTTTGTAGCCGTGTTTTCCATACATGCAGTTTTTTAAGTATAATAAACTTGATTTCTTTCTTTCTTTTTTTTAAAGTGTGTTTCAGAACAAACAAGAATCAAATGTGTACACCCCAAGTCTTTTCTTTATTTTAGATAAAGATCATTTTACTTATTCTTTCCTTATGTTATTGTATGAGTATATAGCACAGAAATCCATGTTTGATTCATCTAGTCCCTTGAAAATCTTCCTTGTCATAATGATTTTTGAGGTACTCCATATTTAATTACAGCGGAAATACAAATGTTTCAACTCTCTCCCGACTTGCTGATTTTTTTTAATGCTGCAATAGGTTATTTTTATGCAATGTTGTCCTAGTTTCAACAAGAATGTAGCATGCAGTTGTATGTTTACATTCATAATTATGATGTTAACGTCTAGCTGTTAGAGATGAAACGCTTTTAAACATATTTTACGTTTACGCCCTTTCAATGGATGATAATTTTCGCTCTCATTAGGTACATTTTAAAGTTGTTCCCTTTTTAATGTCATCTCAAGTGGGGGCATTTAAGTTTATCAAACATTTCTTGGTTATAGTTGTTTCCACTTAGATGGTTTATTGTTCAGTCATGAATTTTCTACACCACTTATTTTGCAGACTCATATAAACTTCAAAACGTAATTCAGAAGGAAAAGATCATCTAGATGTACTCATGCAAAATTAATGGAAACTCGCTGATAAGAATAAGAATGCTCTGAAGCATAGAAAATATGTTATAAGGGTATAAAGGTGTCGTGGTGTTTCATCATAGCGACATCGATCAGAACGACATCGATCAGAAATTAGTCGTCACATGCAGTATTCTATGTCTCTGGTGGCATGTTCTCAGCCTTAAATTATAGCTGCTGTAAAACCTTCGTAAACAAATCTTAGAAGAATAATAACATGCCAGGTAGGCAGGTAGAGGGGTTATGTTTTATTCATGGCGTTCCGGCTCAATATCGTCTTTGAATCAATTTCAAATCCAACAACGAAGTCAGGTAAAAAGGAAATAATACCAATCCCATGTAATTATTTTAGCCAGAGATAATCTAACGCTATGATGAAGTTGATAACTTGTTTTTTCCAATTGGCTTTTACGACCATTGTTTGGATGAATCATTAGTAGTGTTCCAATCTTTTCCACTGAAATATTTTCAATAACAAAATGATCTAGTTGTGTAATTAATTAGGACTAATAATTGCTCAACATTATTCATATTTGAAAAAAAAAAACAATGATTTTCTGAATTCAGACATTGTGATTTGGTTCATAAAATCGTGATTTAGATGGTAGCCATGTAAGAAAACAGATGCCATTTTTGTAAAAACAAAAAAATAATGAAATAAATAAAAAATAAAAGAAAGAAAGAAAGGTCGGAATTGAAAAACACCAATATTTGTTCTTTAGTAAGTCAAAATATTTCAAACAGAAAAATATAGCAATTTGAAGAAACGGAACCCGGGATAAAATTACTAGCTGTCATTAAAGTTGTGCAATATTTCAGTGTAACAAAAGCAGTCTCTGTTACATTGTATACACAGCATTTTACCCTCCACTTATTCACAACACACATTTGTTTAAAAGCCTTGTGTCATTCAGATACTTGAGTTTTATAACGCTCATACATCCGCAAACGCAGCCATGCACAGCAACGAAAGCTATATGAAAAAAATTACAAGGAAGACTTGATTTTCATTATAAAAAAGTAAGTGTGTTTACATACTTATCTGTTTTATATTAATTTGGTAGCCATGTGCATACTAAAAAGCTTTGTTTCCTTTTAATCTTGTTTAAAATGAAGAGTTATATTTTGTATTAACGCAAAACAGTTGATGCAGTTGATACCCAAATTAATCTATCATTGATAATTCAATTATGTCATGCAAGTTAAGAGTTACTGATCACTGTCATTGCTACTTTCATTATTGTTATAAATTGATTGCATGATACAAGATCGTCAGTTGAAAACTTGACCTTGCACTGTCTACGCCGACTCTAGAAAACACGAAGTTAAGGATCGTTAATAGAATAATAGGCGACACACCCACTGTTATATTGCTACCGGTATATTTGGTGGAGAATCCGAGGTGACATCGAAGGTCTAGTGATCAAGGTTTATTATGTTATAATATTTCCATTTCTAATTTTGTTCTCTGTGATAACTCTTTGAAAGTTGTAGGAAATATGAATGCCCTAACTTTTCTCTTTCAAAATGATGAATTTATAACAATTTAATTTTTTTGCAAGTAGGTCAAACTTCTAGGTCACATGTAAAAAAAACCATGCCATTCTCACAGGTGAATACTAGTACATAACAGCATCTATTAATTCAAAGAATAGATGCCTTTATTTTATGAGGAAGACTTTGTTGCTGCTATTTGAATTGGGTTAGCTATAAATTAGATCGGGTTCGGGATATCTCAAATTCCTCCTCTTTGCCCTGGATCCTAAAAACAAAAGGTACACGAATTTTGTAGCAGACAGAATTTTCCAAAAATAGGCTTTCAATCACGATTGTCTCTTAAATAATTTCATAAAATAGTATAGACAAATATAAGATTTGATGATTAAATGCATGGATGGATTTTTCTTTTTCGAAAAAATGCCAGATTGGCTAGGATTGAAATTTTCCATTTCGGCAAACATGTGGCATAAGTTGTGTTAAAACTGGAAACTGGGTTACGTTTTAGTTTCACGAGCACATGTATATCAGATTGAGTAATATTTTGTAATTATGCTTAGTTATAAATCGGGCATTAACAATTAGAAATCGAGGGGGGGGGGGGCTTAATAGCAGTAAAGTGATCAAAAAATTAAAATCAGTGTGTCAATTTTCGAAACCTTTATTATCTTATCATTCTCAATTGATACAATTTGGGGATCTTAATTTTAAATGCACTTTCCAATAGAAAAAAAGGGGGGCTCGGAAGCAAAGCCCGTATACCATTTCCAGAAATGAGGATTAACGGGGAAAAAATCAAATATTGTAAGGCCAATCTGATCATTCTCAATTGATACAATTTGGGGATCTTTTAAATGCACTTTCCAATAGAAAAAAAAAGGGTGCTCGGAAGCAAAGCCCGTATACCATTTCCAGAAATGAGGATTAACGGGAAAAAAAATCAAATATTGTAAGGCCACTAAGGGTAATGTTAAGCATAAATCAGGCAATAAGTTATTTTCATGCAATAGGAACTTAGTTCATGTTTGGCTAAAATAATGTCCCCCACATTAAACGACACAATCAACCAACAGAAAAGCCAATGCTTTATTGAAACTTCAAAATTGATGTACTCTTGAAATTAAATTCAGAGATTCTCAGGTGTATTATATTGCCTCTTGGTTCCTTTGGCAATTGCATAAATTTTATCAAATTCATTAGCAATCAAAGGAGTACAAAAAACTTTTTAAAGTTCACTTCCAATGAAAATTACAGATCTATCCCTATTAAAATAATAATGTAACTTCACTACCTAGAACTAGGATAGAAACAGGACAAGTATTACTAATAAATGGCTCACACACAGAGCACAAACCCTCCCCCATCACACTGGCTTGCAAGAATACATGATTACATGCTCATTTTAATTATCCCTTTAGTTAAAACAAAAATACTAGGAATTATTGTGTTGACCTTGCCTGACAGTACATTTTTCCTAAATTACAGAGAGTACTGTACAGTACTTTCCTAAAGGTATGGAGGATTATAAAAAAAAATTAAAATTTGTTTAATTGAACAAAATTTGAAATGTGCTCAAAAGGTAGCATTTTCTTGTTAGTAAAGGTTTAATTCATACACTGAACAAGTATTACCACCTAAAAAGCACTGTGAATCAATTTAAATTTTGTCATGCATTAGAGCCTATGGCTGAGAAATAGAATTTCGTTGTTGATTCTGTATGAATGATATGTTTACCTGGCATGAATCTAATTTAATTGGTGGAAAATTTTGACAAATGCTTTAATTTCTAATCCATTAGTAACAATTGAATAGCTTTGTATTTCCTACAATTTTCCCTGACTGAAGTTGTTTGTGAAATTCCAATGGGTTGGACTTAGAATGTTTTTAGAATGTTTCTAGCCCTGGATCTTATAACTAGTGGTTTCCACTGTTTTGTTGAATTTAGGATAAGCCATAAAATTAAATTTACTCTATGATTTATGTATCTTGAATGAAATCCATCTAGGCTTATATCATGCTTATCAAGTTCACATTACTAATTTATAAAGACCAAAGAAAATTGCCAATGTGAAATACATCACATCAATTGGCCAAATTAATCTTTGTACATTCAAACAGGTGGACCTAATGTAGTAATCATAATGAAATCAATTCCAAAATTTTAAGTCCTTTACATATTTGCTCTCTTGTTTATCAATAATTGACTAGTGAACAAAGATATATACTTTAGTCACTTAAATAAGCATAGTACATGTACGATCAGTTTATATTGGTGTGCACTTGACTTGATAACCTTTGTACACTGTATTTTGCAAATGATAAATCTTACTGAATAGATACTCACCAATCTGTTGCTCTCCTAAGTCATGATCAGTAGTCTCATATGCAACTCTTTCTAGTAAGTGCATAATACACACTCTTCTACTGAAATACCTATCCAATTTTACTTTTCCTAAAGAATTTATTATTTCCAACTTAAGAGTCAGACACAAATTGTCTAACAATAAAATTCAATTTATTCCCCCAAAATTGAATGAATTGCATGTCTCTCCCCTATCTATGTGTTAAGAATTTGAATAAACAAAGTTAATTTCTGTAATATTTTTAACCCTGATGTTTTCATATTCTCATCTGATGTAAATATTCCATTAACTTTATTCTCTAACCAATAAAATAGAATTATGAAGAATAGTTTT
This sequence comes from Saccostrea glomerata, assembly GCA_003671525.1. NCBI lineage: Eukaryota > Metazoa > Mollusca > Bivalvia > Ostreida > Ostreidae > Saccostrea > Saccostrea glomerata. The sequence continues at coordinate 1,016,345 of PRKT01000043.1, read as the reverse complement.
TATGAATATGAATTACTTTTAGTAAAACACTTAAAGAATTTTGATTTTCACATTTTATATCCTGTTAAATGTGAAGTATATTTTATTTAAAACCTTACTTAGTTAAACTTGTCAGTAGTTGAGAAGGAATAATTGATATTACATGATTCATGATCAGTTACTATTTTTCTGGGTCACAGAACACCTAAAAACTTTAAATACTTACCATGGCTAAAAGAAGAGAATTTCTAATTTAAGCAATTGGTTATAGCATACAGAAGATTATTTTCTTTCACATGCATTGCACAATGATTTGTCATTTTCCTTAATTTACCAGTACTAGTGTAACCCTAATTTACCCAAACCCCAGATAAATAAAATTATCAATTCCTTTATTCCTAATGGTTATAGCCTTAGAAGTGAAGAATGCATGAGCAAGAGGTACATCAATCAAAATCCCCATCCCTAAAATGCTAAAGTGAATACCCTCGAGTCAGATTGTATTGTAAAGAACTATATGCGGTATATTGCATATAATTGCCCCCACAAAAGTCACATTTTGAAAACTTCATGAAATGTGCTGAATTCAATAAATTGTATGAGAAATATAAATTAATAGAACATATTATAGTTTCAAAGCAGTTTATTCACTACTTTTGTTTTTATGACGTCACAAACTAGTCCGATTTTATATCCTTTTTCAAAACGAAGACAAAATGGACAAAATTTCAACAATTTTAGCTTTAGAATTTATAGAGCGCATGTGTGTTCAGGAACAATATTTACATATTTCATTGATATTATCATTCTACACATTATATCAAAATATTGATCCTGAACACACATGCGCTCGGTGACTTTTACTCAAAATATCGACGAAATATGTACATTTTTCCTGTAGAATTCATAAAAAACTGAAATTTACGTCATGTTTGTGACGTCATTACGTACATATGACGTCATAACTTATAAAAATATTTAGTGCTTTGAAGTCAGCACATACTCCCCTGTTTAAGAACTTAA